>ML802834.1:83314-116687 GCA_009831015.1 Picea engelmannii | reverse complement strand
TTTGATATTGACTACACAAGAGCACTGGAGTGAAGCGGGAGCAACAAAGACTATAGGAAGCGATTATAAGGTATGTTACTTATTCTTGCCTCTTAGTAAATTCAATATTTAAAACTTAAGGAAAGCGTCCTATTCTGTCATGTCTTGTTCTAGATCCAGGTGGATCTAGGGAGATCGGTTTGTGTCCGCACTTACGGATTTATCCATAAACAAAAACCCCTTTCAAGAAATCGCTTGGTTGTTTACCAGCATTACAGGCAAGAAAACACTGCCACCATTTCCCGCATGATTCTTTATATTTTATATTTTAACATTAAAGAGAAATATATTTTCGATTGGGGAAAGAGACAAGAAATTATTTATGGATTCTTATTTGGTATTTGCGATCACATATTGTTGTCAGTTTCCAAAATTGACTATCTGTAAGAGAGTGAACTGTGAAGTTGATCCAGTCACCTTCTGTTATCAATCTTTGTGGAGACACAAGACTTCTTTGCATTTTTACGAGGTTTACAATGATTTTGTTTCATTCTTTAAGGGACATTTGTTTCATAAAAATACCCCCAGGATATCATACCATGCAAATAAATTCTTGGAGAAAAAGGGGACGTTAGAGAATATGGAAAATCACAGTGTTATCAGGATATTATGTTCCAAGGAGAATCCTTCTTTTCTTCCATACCACGTATCTGATAAATTGTTTATCACAGAAGTAGCAAGGCAATATAATTTCTAGCTGCACTTTTTCCATGAGAAATGGAAAAAGCAATTCATACCCTTGCCTTGGAAAATTGGAGACTTATATTCAGGAATATAAACAAAATTGATAAGTTTGTGAATCACTTCCACAATGTAAATCTGAAGTATGATGAAAGGATAAAGCAGTTTGACCCTAAAAGAATTTTCGTGAAACATATGTTATCAATACGATTCAACAACTCATTCATTCATATTATTTTGAGTGAAGAAGAAGATAACAACTTAGGCTCTCCTTCTCACAATGTTGGTGACTTGGAAACAATACTTAATACTAATGAGTTTTACAAGCAGAAAGGAAAGGGTCCCAGTGAGAAGAGCGCCCAGTCTCCAATTGTTACCCCTAAAACTACCACATATCATAGTAATGCTCCAGCGACCGACCCAACTAGGAAAGTTACCAACAATAGTTCAAGCGGCGGAGAAGAAAAGAATCCCCCTCCGGGAAAAATCGAGAGCTCACACAAGCTTCCTTTGAGAAAGAAGAGGAAGAACGTCGTGCAAGAGGAAGAATACCATTACATAGAAAATGACATCAATATATTCTCTCTTGAAGACATGGATCTCGAGGCAGATATCGAGAAAAAATTTCCCACAATTGATCATCCGGGAAACATGTCCCATCAAAATTCATCATTAGAAATCATTGACAATGAGACTTTCAGTGAAGAAGAGTTGTTCGCTTTCCAAAGCACGGTCTTCGAAAAGGAATCTAAGAAATTGATTATTGAAAAAGGTGATATGAAAAATAATAAAGGAACATCTCATTCAGAGGTTGACCTAAAGAATTTGCGACCTTCCCACATTTCCAGAATTCACATAGCAACCAGAGATGCTCTCTAGATGACTCCATTGGTGGTTTATAAGCAGAAAGCATGAAGTTGAAAGAAAGGATCAAGGAACTAGAAGACACTTTAATGCCACTTCCACTTCTTGACAGTCCTTTATCAATAGTCAAACCCACCACACCCGTTGTTAAATTAAAAGGATCTTCAAGCCTACTTACATCAGCCAGGAGCTATGTGGAAAGAAATATTAAGAAAAGAATGTCATTGATCATAGAGGCATGGGAAGTTTTTAAAAACATTGTTTCTTTTGGTTCGAGGGTGCATGCCTTCCATGAATATTTGCAAGATGGCCTGAAAAATGAAGAAGGTTTTTAACTTGATGTTGTACTACTCTTTGGAAACAAGGTCTCTAACATGACGAAACTAAGGAGGAGAGAGGAGGATCTTCCCACCCCAAAATGGATAAAACAGTTGAACGCGTGCTAGAAAGAAAATATTAAAAATTTGCATAATATTGTTCAAGCGTGTAGCCAATCTATATCAAAGAGGGAAGAACTATTCAAGAGTCTCACGGATATAGACCTATCTAGAAGCACTAACAAAGTACAAGACCCCAATTTAATCATCAACTCAATGTTCCTAACAAAGAAACAGTTTGACGAACAAGTTGAGATTTTTAAAGGGTTATCAGTTGAAAAATTTTATGATATACTTGAATATAATGAAGATGACATAGGCAATTGGCTAGTGCACTACTCCATGAAGAATAATTACATGGTATTTCCCTTGATTTATGAGACTTGGAGGGTGAGTTGTTCAACATCAAAATCCGGCATGAGATAAATGTGGCACCAATGAAAAATTATATTGAGGAATGGTTCAAGAAAGAAATCGACAAATTGACCAACGAGGGGTAAGAAACAGTTGAGATGGTTCCTATAACTGTTAATGAAGACAATAAAATGACACTAGCAAGCAAGTAAAGACATGAGATACCATCATAATAAGTTTATGTTGATTAGATATTTCTTTCTTTATCAGTGCCTTCATCCAGTTACTCCGCTTCATTGACTAGAAAGGTTTAACCGAAGTCTGATAACTTCTCTTTTCTTCTTTCCAGGTCTTGTTTTTCTTTTACCTCCCATCATCGTCCTTATACAAGATTAATTCTTGTGTATATTTTTTTTATGGTCTGTGGGAGCCCCAATCCCAGTCCTTAGGACAAACGCATTTTAAATTTCAAAGAATATGTAATAAACTATATATTTTTTAGAAATTTCAAGAGAGTTATTTTGGGATCAGTTTCGACTGTGCTTTGTAACTCTGAGTTTTGATTATAAAGTATTTGAGATTGATATATCATTATCTTTATTTGAGTTTCCCATGTGTCCACTCTGTTAAATTTCTCTTATGCATGTGTATCATCTTCTTTTTATTTTATGTCATCAGAAATATTTATTTTAACTATGATGGATGTGAGGAAATTTTGCTTATCTACTTTAAATGTATGAAGTGTGTGGTTCCTGGTCATTTATCAGGAACTTTCTCTAAATAGAAAACAAAAACATTTTCATTTTATTTTTCTTGCAATATTTATATTTATTTGATTACCACGAGGGACTTCTGCAAAGTCCCATATTCTGAAAATTTATAGTCCTAAGAAAATATTAAAGAGGAGTACCACCTCTATAAAAATGTTGGGGGATTTACATCCTCGTGAGGTTGTCGTTTTAGTCCTAATGGATTTGAGTGTCAACACGCTATTTCTTTAATCTCTGCTAAGAAATGCAGTAAGCTCATTTCACAGACCGAGAAGTTCATCTTTTTTGTGATTCATGCTCACAGTAAGCAGAACGTAGTCGCCACATCTGTGACGTCTACACAGAGCCTCTCTTTGCAATAGAAGCAAGTGGACGGGATCATGGAAGAGTACAGATACATATTATCCTCACCCATCGGGGTACCGATGCATTTCCAAGTCAAGCATCCAATTGATCTAACCCCTGGTGCACCGCTGCCTAATGGACTAGTCTATCGTCACTCGTTGATGGAAAATGACGAAATCAAGCGATAGATCTAAGAGCTTCTTTAAAATGGGCACATTCGACCCATCTCCTCCCCTTGTGAAATATCGATTATGCTGGTGCAGAACAAATATGGGACTTGGCGGATATGCATTGATTACAGAGCATTAAACAAATTCATAGTCAGGAACCGGTACCCAATTCCCTGAATTGATGACTTTCTTGACCAACTCAAGGGGGGAAATATCTTCAGCAATATTGTCCTAAAGTATGGCTACCACCAAGTTCCCATCGAACCAGCTGATGTATGAAATACATCTTTCAAATCTAAAGAAGGTCTCTTCGAATGGTTGGTCATGCCCTTTGGCTTAACAAATGCACCAACAACTTTCATGAGATTGATGGATGATGTATTGAGACCCTTCACCAAATCTTTTGTGGTGGTATATCTGGATGACATCCTCATATTCATCATAACTTGGGAGGAGCACATGCAGCATATTCAGCAGGTTTTGGGCACTCTACCGCAGCACAAGCTATATGCCAACTTGGAAAAATGTTCCTTTGGCATGAACATGGTCCAATACTTAGGCTACAATGTTGATGAGCATGGGGTACATGTGGATCGAGCTAAGATCCAAGTCATTCATGATTGGCCATCCCTGACCACACTAACCAAGTTTCAGAGCTTCTTTAGAGTTTCCAACTTCTACTGAATGATCATGTTGGGAGTCTCCCATATTGCATGGGCCCTCAACCAAGTAACCAAGGGCGGTGGCAAGGAAAAGTTCACATGGGGGCAGGCACAACAATAGGAATTTGATGATCTGAAGGATTTCTTGTGCTCATCTCCAGTACTCTTCTTACCTTATCTGCAACAACCATTCAATATTGAGACTTATGACTCTGACTATGTTGTAGGTGCAGTTCTCACTTAGCATGGTCATCCAGTAGCATACCATAGTGAGACACTCTCAGATATTGTCCGAAAATATCCCACCTATGACAAAGAAATGTACTCTATTGTGCAAGCCTATTGTCAATGGAAACATTACATTATGGGAAAGGAGACAATCATCCACACTAATCACAAGCCTCTGTAGTTCATGCAGACACAGGGGAAGTTGCAGAACGGTCGCCATCAAAAGTGGTCCACATACCTACAACACTTCCATCACAACATCAATTATAAAACAGGGAGCACAAATCATGTCGTTGACTACCTCATTCTCCCTCCAGTTGTTTCACTCATCATAGTGCTCCATTCCTATGGGCATGAGGCAGCTAAGTGGCCCCAACTTTATCAATGTGACCCTGACTTCGCCACCACTTATCATCTCTTGGGTACAGGAGTGAATGTCACCAATTTTCACATCCAGGATGGATTGTTATGCCATATGGGCCACCTTTGTGTTCCCACAAGTGAGCGTGCAAAGATTATTTGTGAGGCTCACTACAGTCGGATGGTAGGACATTTTGGCGTGGGGAAAATTGTCGTTGTTCTACAGAAACATTTTTATTGGCCAAAACTTTGACAAGACGTCAGCAGGTATATCTTATATTGCACTTCCTGTGTCATTGCCAAGCCAGCCATCAAGAAGCAAGGATTATACACCCCTCTTCCTACTCCCAAGAGGCCTTGGGAAACCATCTCGATGGATTACATGTATGGCCTTTTTTCCACCAAGCACGGAAATGATTGTGTATTTTTGGTGGTTGATTGATTTTCGAGGATGGCCATTATCATAGCCTGCAAGAAGAGCATCACAGTGGCATACACTGTCAAGATATTCTTCGAATGGGTGTGGGTCCATTTTGTATACCACAAACCATCACTAAATATTGGAACAGCAAGTTTCTCGGCACATTTTGGTCAAGTCTCTAGTCAGTATTAGACACCAAGCTCACTAAATTCCTCGTTTTCCACCCCCAAACCGATGGCCAGACAATTTTTAGTTCAACATGTTCTTCTATAATTCTATGTAATTATGGGTTCTACACTTTTGGGGATGTTTGAATCCATACATAGCTTGCAGGTGGACATTGGTGGTTGCCCACCTAATCCAACTAGCTTAGTTTGGAAGTTTTCATGTCAGTACATCTTCCTGTACTTCCATGGCCATTTTGGGGCCCTAAACAGTGTTTTTTTTCCTTCCCATTGTCAAACTATAAACAAAGTTAGAGTTTGATGGAATAATGTGTAGTTCTCTAAAAGACCTTTCCAATGGGCTATCATGTGCCTAAAAAAGAAGTCGTATGCAAAAGTTATGACCCCAGAAAGTTGAGGTACCAACTTACCCATCGGGGCCCACATAATTTTGGCGTTTCATCTCCTAGGGTTAGGTTTTTTTATGTCTAGGGTTTTAGAAATCATGCGTAATGAGAAAAATTCCTCTAAAGCCTCATTGTAATCATTCTGCTCATATGGATGTGCGTAGTAGCCATGCCTCTTCTCAGAGATAGCTACCACCATTTGAGCAAGTTGTTTTCAGTTCTGCAGTTTTACAGTTTCAGCCTATTTTATTTATTCAAAAGAAGTTATTGTTCACTGGATGTTGGCCCTCGACCAATTTTTGAGGAAACCTTGGTCAGGTTTGGACCACTTTTTGACTTTGACACTTTGGTCAAAGATGGAGTGCCCAGGCGGAGTTGACATCACAGATCTCACTTATTTTGCAGGCTATGTGGACCCAGCAAGGGGTTCTTTAGGGTTTTTGAAATGGGTTATGGGATGTTGGACCATGGGTTCTCCCATGATTAGGCCTTTTTGTAAGGAATTGTAAAAGTAGAAATAAGTGTAAGAATGTATGGTAGAAGCATTGATGTAAGAGTGAAGTAGCGAAGTGCAAGTAGTTCTGAGTTGCTTTGTGCAACAGATTGTGTATGTAAGGCTATGTGCTCGATAGAGAAGTTGGCTCTGTTCCTTGACCTAGTTTTGGGGAAGGAGGATATGGTGCTCAGTGTGCAGATATCCTTTCTGGTACGAAGCTCAACTCTGTGGCTTAGTGCATAGGATCATATGAATGTAAGAGATTGAAGAATAATAAAGAAGGCGAAGTGGTTGGTGGACGTAGCCCCACACTGGAGTGAACCACATATATCTTGTGTCTTTGGTGTGTTTTGTGCTATGTTATTCTTGTTATTTATCTACTTAGTGCCTTTGTTATTATGTGTGATAGATAGATCCGTTGTTGCTTAGTGCTTTACTTGTGTAAGGATGAATGAATCATAGATCTAATTTATATGCTAAGTATTCAAAATATATGATCATTTGTGTTACTGCGCCAATCTATATTAGGGTTTGTTCTGTGATGTTAATTAAGCTAATGAACTAATGCATGTTGTTCCTAAGTGTTAATAGAGTACTCTATGAAGTGTTATTATCACAGATCTGTGTCCCAGCTTGGTTACAGACACCTGCGTTCTGTAACCCCCCCTGCTTCTACCTCGGGTGAGACCTCACCTGCTTCGCAGGTGTTGCCGAAAGGGTTGGTAGTTAGTGTTTTTTTGGTGCGTTGTTGAAGCGTTGAACCCTAGGTCTACCCCTATGCCAACAAATGGTTCTTTTGTCGGGACCTGAAACTGTGATTGATGGCAACTGAAGTAAAGAAAAGAGAAGCTTTGTGCTTAGATCTGTTGCTGAAGTGCGTAGTACTCTAGTTGACTTGCGAAGCTCTGTGCTAAGAAACAAATATAATCTAAAGAAAAGAGGTAAGATCTTAAAATAGGTAAAGCTTTGTGCTTTGATAAGAGTAATATAAGTGAAAATTTTTGTTTCGAAAGCATGAATTTAGGTATGTTTAATAGATTTTTTCCTAGTCTGAAAGCTAGGGCGCATTTGGAAGAAAGAGTTGATCTAGGTAAAGATAATAGAAATGAATAAAGATATGTTATTCCTATGCAAAGAAAGAATTTTTGGACTAATAAGTGGATGCATGAACCTAGAAAGAATTTTTGCAGATTGCAGGTCCAGCACTGTGATTATAGTACACAGTACAGAAGAGGTTAGGGAACATTTTAACGAAAAAGGGGATTCACAATGTGTTATAATTGCAGAAGACCAAGACATCTTACAAAGATATGGAGTGAAGAAGGACAAACTATATGGCAGGATTGAAAAGGAATTGAATGAAGTACAGCAAGCTATTCGTTTGGTCCACGCAGTACCTACTGCATCACAGATTGTAGAATTGGGGGATGAACCAGCCCAATTGAGAAGACTTGCAGATGCAACAGAGGCTCGACTTCAGAAAGTCCAAGAAGAGAAGGAGAAGGCTATAAAAGCCTTGAAACAAGAGAAAGAGGAAGTCTTAGAGAAATTATGAGAAGTGTGGTACTGTGTAACCACCTATGAAAATGAGAAAGAAGAGTTCCAGGCAATGATCCAGGAGGAAAAATCCCATCTACAAAGAGAAAAGGAGCAATTGCTCGCAGAATGGGATACAGTCAAAGAAGAAGCAAATAAAGCATGTCGCTTTGTGCCAGGCTTGGCACAGGAGGAATAGGATTCGGTTGAGATTCAAGTGGTGAAGCTAGCTGAGACCATCCAACAAATTCAAGCGAGGATAATAGAGTTGGAGATCCAAGCAGTATCGAGCACCCCACAGGAGGTGCATGACCAGAGGGAGGAAGTCGCTAAGAACGTAGTAGGAAGGATCAGATCCCTCACTTCATAATTCAAATAGCTAAGCGATAGAAGTGCACAGACATATGAATGCCTCGCAGAAGATCCAGAGCTAAGGAAACTGGAAGCAAAGTTATAGGAGGCGCAGCAACAGGCTTTCTCCGCGCACATGTAGATGAAGCTAGTCACCGCAGTTGAAAGAATGAAGAGATATCAGGAATAGCATGCAGTGCAGCAGCAGATCACTACCCTCTAGGGCAAGGTAATGGAAGTCGTGCAAAATCTACAACCTATGCAAGATGAAGCCTGCAAGGTGTTCGAAGAAATTAAGGGATAGGGCTCGCAACTGGACCAAGTGGTTGCAACAGTGGAACAGGGCCTGGAAGGGCCTGTTACAGAGTAGATGATCCAGGAGCTCATTGAGCAGGAGGATCAGGTGAAGCAGCAAGTCGAGGTAGCTCGAGTCAAGATTGAGGCCTTCGAAGCAGCATTTCCCAGACCTGAGTGACTCGGGATGAGTCACAGGTGAGTGTTGGGGGCCTGTTGGACCTCGACCAAGTTTTGAGGAAACCTTGGTCAGGTTTGGACCACTTTTGGACTTCAACACTTTGGTCGAAGATGGAGCGCCAAGGCGGAGTTGAGATCATGGATCTCACTTATTTTGTGGGCTATGTGGACCCAGCAAGGGGTTCCTTAGGGTTTGTGTAATGGATTATGGGATGTCTGCCCATGGGTTCTCCCATGATTAGGCACTTTTGTAAGGAATTGTAAAAGTATAAATAAGTGTAAGAATGTATGGTAGAAGCAGTGATGTAAGAGTGAAGTAGCTAAGTGCAAGTAGTTTTGAGTTGCTTTGTGCAACAGAATGTGTATGTAAGGCTCTGTGCTCGATAGAGAAGTTGGCTATGTGCCTTGACCTAGTTTTGGGAAGGAAGATCTGGTGCTCAGTGCGAAGATCTCTTGTCTGGTGTGAAGCTTGGCTATATGGCTTAGTGCACAGGAGAAGATGAATGTAAGAGATTGAAGAATAATAAAGAAGGTGAAGCGGTTGGTGGACATAGCCCCACACAAGGGTGAACCATGTATATCTTGTGTCTTTGGTGTGCTTTGTGTTGTGTTATTCTTGTTATTTATCTGCTTAGTGCCTTTGTTATTATGTGTGATAGATAGATCTGGCATTGCTTAGTGCTTTACTTGTGTAAGGATGAATGAATGATAGATCTAATTTATATGTTAAGTATTCAGAATATATGATCATTTGTGTTATTGCACCAATCTATATTAGGGTTTGTTCTTCGATGTTAATTAAGATAATGAACTAATGCATGTTGTTCCTAAATGTTAATAGAGTACTCTACGAAGTGTTATTATCACAGATCTGTGTCCCAGATTGGTTACAAACACCTGCGTTCTGTAACCCCCTATGCTTCTACCTTGGGTGAGACTTTACCTACTTCACAGGTGTTGCCGAAAGGGTCGGTAGTTAGGGTTTTGTTGGTGTGTTGTTGGAGCATTGAACCCTGGGTATGCCCCTATGCCAACACTGGATATTTTTTGTTTCTCTTTGTATCTCTATGTTATTGTATTCAGTATGTTATTCTTTTTTATCCGCTCTTAAATACAGACCAGTGGTATGAGAGCGGTCTGCTCTTCATTTATTTTTCTTCGTGCATGTCCCGGATAAGATCTGGGTACAAGAATTTGGGACTCGAACCACTCCATCCTTTGAAAGATCAGCCATGACGAGCCCTAAAACAACCCATGGGGGATGAGAAGAAAGATGATGGAGTAAGATATCCTTTTAAAATGTTTCTCAAGGAATCCCTTGTGCGAAAAAGGAATGAAATGATGGAAAACATTGCACATATCCTTCGTCAATTTCCCACAGAAGACACATATTCATCAAGCAGTCATGCAACCCCCTTCAAGGTACAAGTAAATTTTGATATCCCATTATTTGAAGGACTAATAGATGCAGATGTTGTAGATAAATGGTTGAATCTGCTCGAAGGGTATTTTTCGGTCCACAATTTTTTCGATAAGGAAAAAATTACTTTTGCACTCCTCAAGGCCACTCCCATGATAAGGACTGGTGAGATACTTACTCTGAGCAAAGGGCCATAGAGGAATATGCAATATTTGTGGTCTCCCCCACATGAGATTCCTTCAGGGATGTCATTAAAGAACAGTACTACCCTATTGGAAGCTACGAGGACTAGTACACAACATGGACCACGATGCGTAAGGAAAAGGACCAGACAATACCATATTTCACCAATATTTACCATACTATGTGCACCAAATTGGGTATCAAAGACTCTGAATGGCATCTGGTGCTCAAATATTGCAGTTGTCTACATAGATACATTCAAATAGAAATGGATTTTTTGGACATCGCACCATTAGGTGCGTCTTATAGATATTTTGTCAAGATCGAGCAAAAATTTAAGCAGAAAAGGCAAGAGTTTGGATCTAAAAACTCCTCATAGTCGAAGTAGGGAAAAGGCGGCCCCAACCCAAAAAACAAAGGATGGAGAAAATATGGTTTCTCTCAGGACAACCAGTCCAAGCCACAACCCAAGAAGGGTAATGAGCAGTCAAAGAAGGACACGGGAAAATGGTGTGAATACCATAAAATCCCTTGGCACAACACCGAAGAACGTCGCTCAAAGTAGGCACTAGTGGTCAAGCTAAAATCTTCTGATTCAAAGGCAGATTCTAACTCTGAATCAAATCCAGAAAGTGGGAAGTGGATCATTGATGTCGAACATAGTGCCACTATCGCTACCACCAAAGTCCAACCAAGCGAACTGGAAGAACTAGAGGAAGGGGGGCGCCTCTTTCACTCACAGATGTGGGTAAATGGGAATATGTTTAATTTCATTGTCAATAGTGACAGTCAGAAGAACTTGATTTTAGTCGAGGTCGTCAAGTGATTGGACCTGCTGATAACACCACACCTGCAGCCCTACAACATCGGTTGGCTTTGCCAAGGACAAGATCTCTGTGTCAACCAATAGTGTCATCTTCCCTACAACATCAATCCCTTCAAAGAAGAGGTATTGTGTGATATTTCTCCCCTTGAAGTTTGTGATGTTCTTTTATACCAGCCATATTTGTGGAAGTGACATGTTGTGTATGAGTCTAGACCCTGCAGTGTTATTATTACTTTAGGTAGATAACTGTACAGGATACCAGAAGTAGCGCCGCCTACCGCTATTTCTTTAATCTATGTTAAGCAATGCAGTAAGGTCGTTTCATAGACCAGGAAGTTCATTTTTTTTGTGACTCATGCTCATAGTAAGAAGAAGTTCGTCGCCACATCTGTGACCTCTACATAGATCCTCTCTTTGTAGTAGAATAAATTGGATGGGATCGTAGAAGAGTATAGATACATATTCTCCTCACCCACTAGAGTATTGATGCACTGCTAAGTCAAGCATCCAATTGATCTAATCCCCAATGCACCATTGCCTAATGGACCATTCTATCATTGCTCGCTGATGGAAAATGAATAAATCAAGCACCAGATCCAAGAGATGCTTTAAAAGAGGCACATCCGACCTAGCTCCTCCCCTAGTGGAAGCTCGATTGTCTTGGTGCAGAAGAAAGATGGGACCTAGCGGCTCTGCATTGATTTCAAAGCATTAAATAAAATCACAGTTAGAAACTGGTACCCAATGCACCGGTTACTTTCATGATATTGATGGATGATATATTGAGATCCTTCACCAACTCTTTTGTGATGGTATATCTGGATGACATCCTCATCTTCAACAGAACTTGGGACGAGCACATGCAACATATTCAGCAGGTTTTTGGCACTCTGTGGTAGCATAAGCTATATGCCAACTTGGAAAAATGATCCTTTGGCATGAACATGGTCCAATACTTGGGCTACATTATTGATGAGCATGGGGTACATGTGGATCCATATAAGATCAAATTCATTTGCGATTGGCCAACCCCGACCACATTAATTGAGCTTCGGAGCTTCTTGGGACTTGCCAACTTCTACCAAAGGTTTGTGTTGGGATTCTCCCATATTTCATGGGCCCTCAGCCAAGTAACCAAGGGTGGTGGCAGGGAAAATTTTGCACGGGGGGCAGGCACAACAACAAGCATTTGATGATATAAAACACTGCTTGTGTTCATCTCCAACACTCTCCTTACGTGATCTGCAACAACCAGTCGAGATTAAGACTCATGCCTCTGACTATGTTGTAGGCACAGTTCTCACTCAGCGTGGTCATCTAGTAGCATACCATAGTGAGACACTCTCATATATTGTCCATAAATACCCCACCTATGACAAAAAAATGTACTCCATTGTGGTAGTTTGTCGTCAATGGAAACATTACATTCTGGGAAAGGAGACAAGCATCCACACTAATCACAAGCCTCTGTAGTTCATACAGAAATAGAGGAAGTTGCAGAACGATTTCCATCAAAAGTGTTCCACATACCTACAGAAGTTCCATCTCTAACATCAAGTATAAAACAGGGAGCACAAATCATGTCGTTCATTGCCTCAGTCGCCCTCCCATTGCTACACTCACCAAAGTGCTCCATTCTTATGGGCATGAGGCATATGAGTGGCCCCAACTTTATCAGTGTGACCCTAACTTCACCACCACCTATCAGCTCTTGGGTACAGTATCGAATGTCACCGATTTTCACATCCAGGATGGATTGTTATGCCATCTGGGCTACCCCTGTTTTCCCACAAGAGAGCGTGCAAAGATGATTTGGGAGGCTCACTACAGTCGGATGGGAGGACATTTTGGCATGGAGAAAACTGTGGTCATTCTACAAAAAACATTTGTATTGGCCAAAACTTCGACAAGACGTCAGCAAGTATATCAAAGCCTGCACTACTTGTTCCATTGCCAAGCCATCCATTAAGAAGCAAGGTTTATACACCCCTATTCCTACCCCTGAAAGGACTTTGGAATCCATCTCGATCGATTACATGTATGGCCTCCATCAACCAAGCACGAAAATGATTGTGTATTTTTGGTGGTTGATCATTTTTCAAAGATGGCCATTATCATAGCCTACAAGAAGAGCATCACAGTGGCAGATATTTCTAGGTTGTTCTTCAGTGTGGGTCCATTTTAGGATACCACAGACCATCACCTCAGATCAGGAAAACGGGTTCCTCATCACATTTTCATCGAGTCTTTGGTCACTATTGGACACCAAGCTCACTAAATCCACTGCTTTCCACCCCCAAACCAATGGCCAAACAAAGGTCATCAATCAGATGATTGTGCACATATTACATATGTACAACTCTAAGCATCCACGTACATGGGATGAGAGTATTCCCTATGTTTAACACAGCTACAACAAGGCTCTCCATAGCTCAACCAACTATAGCCCATTTCAATTGGGATTGGGATTCCAACTCTTGGGTCCCATTGATGTTGCACTACCTCTTGCAACCACACAGGTAGAATCTTCCCATTTTCATTATGAGGCCGACAAAGCCACCAGATTCATTGAGTGGATTGAGCACATCCACCAGCAGGTCCATGAGATTTTGCAGAAAGCCAATGCTAAGTACAAGCAGCACCATGATCAACATCGGGTATCGCACCAATTTCAGGTGGGAGATAACTTCTTGTTACATTTCAGAAAGAGCACCTTACAAGGCCCCATTGAAAGCTCCACCCACTTCGTTATGGGGCTTACACTATCACCAAGTCTGTGGGTAGCAATGCTTTTGAGCTCAACACTCCAACCTTCCTTGGCTTGCACCCAGTGTTCAATGTGGACCTCCTTTGGCCATATTTTCCACCATTATTGGACACCTCAGAGATCGCAGAATAGTTGACACCAACAGAGCTCAACCTTGATTACAAGGAATAGGCATCCACTGATCAGATTGTGGACACACTAGTCAAGGGCACTCGCCAACATAGGATCCAGCTTTATCGGGTTGTCAAGGCAGGGCAGCTCCTACACCAAGGAAAGTGGCTCACACGAGGCCAAATTCAACAGAATTTTTCTCACCTGATGGGGGCACTCAATGAAATGAATACCATTGCTTCCTAACGGGGGAGGAATAATCCAGGTGGATATTGGTGGCCACCCACCCATTCCAACTGGCTCCTCTCGACAGTTTTTAGTTCAACACGTTCTTCTGTAATTCACTGTAATTTTGGGTTTTACACTTTCGGGGTTGTCTGAATCCCTACACAGCTTCCAAGTGAATATTTTTGGCTTCCCACCTAATCCAACTGGCTTAGTTTGGAAGCTTTCATGTCAGTACATATTTTTGTACTTCCAGGGTCGTTTTGGGGCCCTAAATCGTGTTTTTTTTGGCTTGCCATAGTCAAACTATAGACAGAGTCAAATTTTGACGACATAATGTGTATTTCTCAAAAATACCTTTCCAATGGGCTATCACATGCCTAAAACAGAGTTCGTATGCAAACGTTACGACCCGGGGAAGTTGAGGTACCAACTTACCCATCGGAACCCACATAAGTTTTGGCATTTCATCTCCTAGGGTTAGGTATTTGGATGTCTAGGGTTTTGGAATTGATGAGTAATGTTAAAAAGGCCTATGGAGCCTCATTGTAATCATTCTACTCAGACAGATGCACGTAGCAGCCACATCTCTTCTCAAAGATAGCTACCACCATTCGAGCAAGTTGTTTTTAGTTTTGCAGTTTTACAGTTTCATCCTATTTTATTTATTCAATAAAAGTTATTGTTCACTGGATATCTATTTTTTCTCTATGTATCTTTGTGTTATTTTATTCAATCTGTTATTCTTTTTGTTCCTCTCCTAAATCCGGATCAATGGCATCAGAGCAATCTTATCTTGTTGAGATCAATTCATGCTTCTGAAATCTCCCTTCCTTTTCTATTTTCCCAACTTGTTTTTTCCATTTCTTTTCCCTCTTCTATACCTACCCTTATTCCCATTTTTTTCCTCCCTTCTCTTTTCCCTTTATAGCTACCATGCTTAGTCACTTTTCAAAAAAATCGATGGGTTCACGAGTAGATGGACTCGTGGGTCTTCATCTACATCCATGTTTCTATGTCATGAGTCCGACCAACCGCCTTGTTATAAAATACTTAACCATTTTTGCAACCGCAGGTTCACAAGTTCAAGCCTTCATCTTCCAAGTTCCACGATCTCTACTTTGCACCCAAAGGCCCGTGATCTACATTATGACCATCAGACTCATCACGGGCATTGAGCCCCTAAGTATTTCATTTCTCCTGTATCCAAGTTCGACCGACCTCTTTGAAACACTTAGCTTATTTTTTATCGTTCGCGGGATTGTGGGTTCCCGGGTCAGCAGGTTCACAAAAGGCCCCAAATTCAAATTGCTCTTTTCCATCCCCACCATCTTCGTGCTTTTCCCAATATGCATTTAGTGTGATTTAATGCCAATAACTAATAATGTAGGCTCCGTAAAGATCGTCATTAATAGCGAAGGGCTCAAGCAGATTTTTCATTAAATTCATGCATTAAAGCACGATTTTCCAAAGGTTATATTATTGTTATCTCTCCAAAAGGATTCATTTCAAATTATCATCCAGTTGAAAGAACACTCTCATCAACATATGCTAGCAGAAGCTAGGCAGTTTTTCTGTGGTGGTACTTTGAATACTTTTGGTCATGAAGACCAAAACTTTCAGTGGTCCAAAGCATATTCATATTACTCATCTCCTCCTGCAAAAAAAGACGTAATTTGGACATCGAGAATTGCTCGCGTAGGGTGTGTTCCTGAGGTATTTGACTGCAAAGAACTTGTTTCATGGTGCATTGAGAAGTACGTGCTGAGCTAATGAACTATACAACTCCAAGATCATTCCCCAATTTCCCTTTCACCGCAAGTTTTTCTTAATATGTTGAAGCTCCCTGAGCCAACACTTACCTTCATAGGAGAGGGTTGCAGATATTTTCTGAACAAACATGACAATGGTTTGGATCTCTTGCCTCAGTTTTTGGAGAATCTCGCTGTTGTTCCAGAAGACATGACCAGGATTCAGGTCGACTCTTTTAAAAACCCATTTCGGGAAATTTCTTTGTTGTTTGCCAGGATGACAGGTAAGGAAAGCACCGTCGCCATTTCTCACATGATTCTTTATATTTTATATTTTACAGTTAAAGAGAAGGTTATATTTGACTGGAGAAAATTGATTTCCATTGAAATCCCATCTCAATTATCACATTACAAAAGGGACAAGAAATTATTTATGGCTTCCTATTTGGTATTTGAGATAGTGTATTCCTTTCAATTTCCGAAATTGAATATATGTAAGAGGGTGAACTGTAAAATACATCCAGTTACCTTCTGGTATCAAGCATTGTGAAGACACAAGACTTCCCTTTATTTTTACGAAGTTTACAATGATTTTGTTTCAGTCTTCAAAGGACTGTTGTTTGGTAAAAATACCCCCAGGATATCTGAACAGGATAATAAATTCTTGGAGAAAAAGGGAACGATAGAACAGATGGAAAATCGCAGTGTCATCAGGATATTTTGTTCCAAAGAAAATCCATTTTTTCTTCCATACCATGTATCTGATAAATTGTTTATTACGGAAGTGGCAAGGCAATAAAATTTATGGCTGCACTTTTTACACGAAAAATGGAAAAATCAATTCATCCCCTTGCCGTGGAAAATTGGAGACTTCATATTCAGGAACATAAATAAAATCAATGAGTTTTCTAATCACTTCAACAATGTAAATCTGAAGTATGCTGAAAAGATAAAAGGGTTTGACCCTATTCAAATATTTGTGGAACATATGTTGTCAGTAGGATTCAGCAACTCGTTCATTCATACTATTTTGAATGAAGAAGAATATAACAACCAAGGCACTCATGTACACAATGTTGGTGACTTGGTACAATACTTAGTACTAATGAGTTTTACAAGTAAAAAGGAAAGGGTCCCAGTGAAAAGAGTGCCTAGTCTCCAGTTGTTACTCCTAAAACTACCACATCCCGAAGCAATACTCCAACGGCTCAGTTGACTAGGAAAATCACCAAAAGTATTTAAGGTAGAGGAGGAGAGAAGAATCCCCCCCCCCCTCCCCAGAAAAATCGAGATCTCACAGAAGATCCCTCTAAGAAAAAAGAGGAAGAATGGTGTGCAAGAGGAAGAAGACAATCTCATAGAAAATGGCATCAATGGCTTCTCTCTTGAAGACATGGAGATGAAGGAGGATATTGAGAAAATGTTTCCCACAATTGATCAGTCAGGTAATATGGCCCAACAAAATTCATCATTAGAGATCGTTGAGAATGAGACCTTCAGTGAAGAATACTCATTTACTTTCCAAAGTGTTGTTTTTGACAAGGAATCTAAAAAATTGATTATAGAAAAAGGTGATCAGAAAAATAAGAAGAGAAAATCTCGTTCAGAGGTTGAACTAAAAAATATGCAGTCATCCCAAATATTTAAAATTCACAGAGAAACTAGGGATTCTCTTAAATATTCTATTGGTGGTTCGGAAGTAGAAAACACTAAGTTAAAAGAAAGGATCGGGGAGTTGGAAGACACCTTAATTCTTCTTCCACTTCTTGCCAGTTCTTTGTCAATAGTCAAACCTACCACACTTGTTTTTAAGTTGAAAGGACCTTCAATCCTACTCACATCAGTCAGGATTTATGTAGAAATAAATATTAAGAAGAGAATGTCATTGATAACAAAGGCATGGGAGGTTTCAAAAAATATTGTTTCTTTTGGCTCGAGGGCACACGTCTTCCATGAATATTTGCAAGTTGATATGAAGAACTAAGAAGGTTTCTACATTGATGTTGTATTACCCTTTGGAAACAGAGTCTCTAACATGATGGAACTAAGAATATGAGATGAATATTGTCCTTCCCCAAGTCAGATAAAATAATTAAATTCTTTTTGGAAGGAAAAGATTAAAAATTTGAATAACATTGTTCAAGCATGTAGCGAAGCCATACTGAAAAGGGAATAACTGTTCAAGAGGCTCACAGAGATAGACCTAACATAATGTACTAACAAAGTACAATACCTTAAATTAATTCTCAACTCATTTTTCCTAACAAAGCAACAGTTTGACGAACAAGTTGAGATATTTAAAGGGTTATCAGTTGAAAATTTTTATGGCAAACTCGGATATAATGAAGATGACATAGACAATTGGCTAGTGGATTATTCCATGAAAAATCAAGATATTGAAGAAGCAGTACATGGTATTTCTCTTGATTTAAGAGGCTTGGAAGGTGATTTATTCAATATTAAAATCCGACATGAGATAACTGTCGCACCAATGAAAAATTATATTGAAGAATGGTTCAAAAAAGCAATGGACAAATTAACCAACGAAGGGAAAGAAACAGTTGAGATGGTTCCTGTAACCATTAATGAAGACAAAAAAAGGATAGAAACAAGCAAGTGAAGACACGAGAGACCATCATAGTAAGTTTATGTTGATCACATCTTTCTTTCTTTATCATTTCTTTCATCCAGTTACTCCGCTTCTTTGACTAGAAAGGTTTAACCAAAGTATAATAACTTCTCCTTGTCTTCTTTCCAGTTCTTGTTGTTCTATTATCGCCACCATCCTCCTTCTACAAGATTACTTATCATTTATATTTTATTTATGGTCCATGGGAGCCCCAATCCCGGTCCTAAGGACAAACACATTTAAATTTCAAGGCTTTGTAACAGACTATATATTTTTTCATAAATTTAAAGAGAGCTATTTTGGGATCAGTTTTGACTGTGCTTTGTAACTCTGAGTTTTGAGTATAAAGTATTTGAGATTGATCTATAATTATCTTTATTTGAACTTCCCATGTTTCCACTATGTTAAAGTTCTCTTATCCATGCAAACCATCTTCTTTTTTATTTTATGTGATCATAAATCTTTAGTTTAACTATGATGGATGTGAGGAAATTTTGTGGACCAACACACAAGATGGACCACGCTGCATCAGGAAAGGGACCATATAGTACCAAATTTCACCAATATTTTCCATACCCTATGCACCAAATTGGGTATCAAAGACTCTGGACGACATCTGGTGCTCAAATACCGCATTTGTCTACATAGATACATTCAAATAGAAATGGAGTTTCTTGACATCACATCATTAGGTGTGGTTTATAGATATGATGTCAAGATCAAGAAGAAATTTAAGAAGAATATGTGAGAGTTTGGATCTGCAAACTCCTCACAGTTGAAGTAGGGAAAAGGTGGCCACAACCCACAAAACAAGGGATAGATCAAATATTTCTGCTCTCAGGACAACCAGTCCAAGCTGCAACCCAAGCAGGGTAATGTGAAGTCGAAGAAGGACACAGGAAAATGGTGTGAATACCATAAAATCCCTTGGAACAATACCAAATAATGTCACTCCAAGCAGTCACTGATAGTGGAGCTGAAAGCTTCCGAGTTAGAGATAGATTCTGACTTCAAATCAAATATAGAAAGTGGGAAGTATATCATCAATGTCGAATTCAGTGCCACAGTTGCTACAACCAAAGTCCAACCAAGCGAACTAGAAGAACGAGAGGAAGGGAAACTCCTCTTTCACTCACAGATGTGGGAAAAGGGGAATCCACTACATTTCATTATGGATAGCGGCCGTCAGAAGAACATGGTTTCAGCAGAGGTCATCAAGCGGTTGGACTTGTCGATAACACCACACCTACATCCCTACACCATCGGATGGCTTCGCCAAGGAAGATATCTTCATGTCATCCAACAGTGGTGTATTCCCTACAACATCAACCCCTTCAAATACACAGTATTGTGTGATATTTCTCCCCTTGAAGTTTGTTATGTTCTTTTAGGCCAGCCATATTTGTGGAAGCGAGATGTTGTGTATGAGTCTAGACCCTGCAGTGTTATTATTACTTTAGGTAAACAATTATATAGGATACCAGAGGTAGCGTTGCCTACCTCTATTTATTTAATCTATGCTAAGAAATGCAGTAAGTTCATTTTACATACCAGGAATTTCATCGTTTTTGTGATCCATGCTCACAGTAAGTAGAAGGTCGCAGCCACATTCATGACCTCTACATAGAGCCTCTCTTTACAGTAGAAACAAGTGGACAAAATCATGGAAGAGTATAGAGACATATTCACCTCACCCACCAGGGTACTGACACACTCCAAAGTCAATCATCCAATTGATCTAACCCCCCATGCATCGCTGCCTAATGGACTAGTCTATCATCACTCGCTGATGGAAAATGATGAAATCAAGTGCCAAATCCAAGAGTTTATTTTGTAACATCCCTTGGCCGGAAAAGATGGATGGGTAACGCTACCAAAGAAACCTTAAATTTTCCTTTACTACTCTGATACCATTTATGTGACATTCTCAGCCTTAAACAACAGGTCAGGCCATGCCACCGAGTAACTTTGCGGAAATAATCACATATAAAACTTAATCGGAAGATAGAGATAACATCTGGTATTCACACATATAAATATATATCTATCTAATGCAATTAAACATACGTCAATACTCTACTCATACACATGTTCATGCAGAAGCAACATTAACACATACATGCAACATATATATACAGACATTACTCATCAATTATAATGCAAATACAAATACACAGCATACAACGAACAGAGAATTGGTACTTATCTTTTCATAGATGACCACCAACTGCGTGCAAACCTTCCACGAACCTCCCAACCTTAAACCACGTTGCTCATCACGCTCAGCATTGGGTCACCCCCGAGATGGGACTAAACTCCATCGGGAAAGGGAATTCTAGGCTTGGCAAGGACAATAAGGAAGTTTCACAGAACAACAGGAAGGATATTTTATCTCAGGAGCCACTTACGCCCACAACCCACAGAACCTCATTCCCCACACACCTGCTCCACCCTAGGAGGGTACACCTTCACTAATACAAGTTCCCTTACCTTGGGCTTCAGCAACAGGCTGGACCAGAAGTCTCAAAGTATTGTAGCTATTATGGGACTCCCTCCAGGAGAAATCACTTCTCAGCAAACTCTCTTACCTGGGAGAGTTTCTCACAGGCATGACAATCTGCTTCTTCAATTCAGCTCCTAAGCAATACAGCAACATCATTCAGCTAACACACGGGTGATGGCAGCAACAGAAAATGGGTATGGACACTGAAAGTGGAAACAGCCAAATGCTAAGACATAGCACAACTCAAGTGAATACAAATGCATCGGGATTCACAGGAAAAAATCGCATGTGGGGAGTGTGGCTCTCTTCAAGGGTGCCTAACCTCACGACAATAAAGACGCAATGGTGAAGGATCCGTGACAGTCCTGAGAATCCTGAGACTCATGAGCATCCCCCCAGCCAACCCCTAAATGAGTTGACTTTCCCACCTAAAACTGCATGCGCTTAGGTTGACACATGTCTCCCTGAAGCTGCATGAGCTCCACTTAACACTAGTCCCCCTTTCCCCCAAGAACTTAAGACAACACGGTTATATCAAACCTTAGCTTCTAGGAAATAATAATATAATATTATTTCTTTAGAGGTAATCCCTCTAGCTTAGCCCTTATTCCTAGACTCTTAGCCCCTTCCCCACCTAGTGGAGCTTAGTCCCCCATAACTCTTTCTTCGTGGAGGGTCTACACACAGCAATGTAATTTTATTAATGATATGTGTGTATTTACATATACAAAATTAGGCTCATTGGCCTTAGCATCTGGCTCACCAACCTAATAAACACATAAGTCTCTCAGCTTATAACCACTCAACTCACCAGCCTATAAACATAAGTACAATTCAGCAGGGGCTCGGCCTTGGGGTGTTACAATCCCCTCCCCTTATTTTTGCATTGTCCTAAGTGAAACTCTTTACACAACAACAACAAGATTTCCAAAATCTTCAAAAAGATGTGGGTACTCTGCCCGCATAGCATCTTCATGCTCCCACGTTGTGTCCTTGGGACCGTACCAGGTTCACTGAACCTTTACAAGCTTTACGACTCAATTCTGGAGTTGCTTTCTCTTCAAGTCCAGTATGCGCACAGGATGCACTTGTAAAGGGCCTTCTTTTTCCACCTGGATCACATTCCAATCAATCACATGATTAGCATCAGCTATATACTTCTTGAGCAATGATACATGAAATACATTATGAACAGTCATGGATGCAGGGAATGCAAGCATATAAGCTATTGGTCCAATCCTTTCTAGGATTTCAAACGGTCCACAAAATATGGCTGCCAAATTGGAACAGCTTCCCAGCTTCAGGGAACTTCTGTTGGCTTTCACCTTCAGGAAAACATGGTCACCCACTTTAAACTCTCTGTGGTTTCTACCTTTGTCTGCATAAATTTTATGTCTGTCTTGGGGATCCTTCAAATTTTGTTTAATCTTTAGCATTTTCTCTTCCATTTCCTTGAGCAACTCCGGCCCAACCACTGCCCTATCAGCAGGATTGTCCTAGCTTATTGGGGTGTTTCACTTTCTTCCATAAAGTGCTTCAAACAGACTCATCTTCAATGATGCTTGATACCCATTGTTGTAGGAAAATTCTACCAAATGTACATAATCTTCCCATTTAGATGGTTTGTCCATCACATACATCCTTAGCATGACTTCTATCACTTGGTTTATTCTTTCTATTTGTCCATCTGACTCAAGGTGATAGGTTGTACTGAAGTTTAGGTTCGTTCTGAACCCCTTGAATAGTCCTCTCCAGAACTTTGAGGTAAAATTTGGGTCTTTGTCAGACACAATTGTCTTGGGAATACCGTGCAGTTGTGCTACCTCCCTCATATAGATATCAGCAATGTTAGTTTCCTTCTGAGTGGTCTTCAATGGAATAAAATGGGCAGCTTTAGTAAGCTTGTCCACTACTACCATGATTACATCATGTTGCTTGCTTGTTCTGGGAAATCATGTGATGAAATCCATTGTCACCACTTCCCACTTCCATTTAGGGATGGGTAATGGTTGTAGAAAACCTGTTGGGTGTTTATGTTCAGCCTTTACCTTTTGACATTTCAAACACTTGGCAATAAAATCAGCCACTTCTTTCTTCATGCCTGGCCAATAATATTGGCTTTTGACTACTAAAATTGTTTTCTGATATCCTGGGTGTCCTGCATAAGGTACGTTGTGCATTTCTTTTAAAATTGCACTCTTCAATTCCGAAGATTTGGGTACACAAACTCTGTTTTTGTACAAGATAATTCCATCAATTCCCAATTTGAAATCTTCATCATTCTACTGCATTTTACCTTATTGTAATTTTGTTACCAATTCTATGTATTGCGACTCAACTTTTGCAGCCTCAGAAATTTTTCCT
This sequence comes from Picea engelmannii, assembly GCA_009831015.1. NCBI lineage: Eukaryota > Viridiplantae > Streptophyta > Pinopsida > Pinales > Pinaceae > Picea > Picea engelmannii. The sequence goes on along the minus strand of ML802834.1, from coordinate 93,209 downwards.
TGGAGATCTGTCTGATACATGTTGATGGTTGTAGCATGCAGTTCATTCACTCTCATGCTGAGTGCATTGGCCACTTTGTTCTCCTTTCCTTTTATGTGCTTGATATCAAAGTCATATTCACAGAGGAATTCCAACCATCTGCTTTGCCTAGCATTCAATATAGGTTGATCAAACAAATACTTCAGACCATGATGGTATGTCCTGAGCTCAAACCTCTTTCCCATGAGGTAATGTATCCATTTCTTTAGAGCATGTACAATGGCTTCCAACTCCAATTCGTGAGTGGCGTAGAGACTTTCATGCTCTTTCAACTTTCTGGACTCAAAATATATCATAAACCCATTATGGCTTAGGACTCCTCCTAGTCCTTCTTTACATGCGTCTATGCAAACCACAAAATCTTCATTCAGATCTGCAATCTTCAGAATTGGAGCACTACTTAACAGTTTCTTCAATTGTTGGAAGCTTCTTTCACATTCTTTTGTCCATTGAAATTTCTTCCCCTTCCTTTGCAAGGAAGTGATAGGGTGAGCTATTCTCGAAAACCCTGCAATGAACATTCTATAGTAGCCATATAGACCCATGAAGGATCTGACTTCTGTTACATTTTTAGGTGTTGTCCACCCTTTAATGGCCTCGATCTTTTCAAGGTCCACGACTATCCCTTCTTCTGATATGATATGCCCCAAATAGTGAATTATGTTTTGATAAAATGAGAACTTGCTCAATTTGGCATACAACTGATGCTCTCTTAGCACTTGCAACACCATCCTCAAATTATGCTCATGCTCTTCTTCTGACTTGGAATATACAAGGATGTCATCCAGAAAGACAATGACAAACTTGTCCAAATATTTCCTGAAAACGCCATTCATTAAGCACATAAAAGTAAGGGGTGCATTTGATAACCCAAATGGCACCATTGTGAACTCATAATGATCGTACCTTGTTTTGAAGCCGGTCTTGTTGATTTATTCCTCTTTAATCCTTACCTGATGGTATCCTGACCTGAGATCTATCTTCGAAAATATCTTTGTATCCTTCAATTGATCAAAGAGATTACCAATCCTTGGTAAAGGATATTGCACAATCTCATCGTTCCATCTTTCTTCTTTACGAACAATACTGGGGCACCCCAAGGTGATACACTTGGGTGGATATACCCCTTCTTTGGAATCTCTTCAAGCTACATTTGCAGTTCCTTCAACTCTGGTGTACTCATTCTGTAGGGAGTCTTTGACACTGGGGTTGCTCCAAGCGTCAAATTTATAGAGAAATCAATATCTCTCTTTGGAGGTAGTCCTGGTACCTCTTTGAACACATATTCAAAATCTTCTAGGACTACATGGTCCTCCAGAATTGGCATCTTATCCTTATATGCTTCCTCCATATGAGCTGCAAATATTTGACAGACTTTTCTGTAGCATTTCTTCAGCTGCATTGTTGAAATTTCTCTAATAGCAACTGCCCTGGGAATTCCTTGGACTGCTCTCCGATTTCCTTCATCATCCAAGCAAGTGAATGCCTTGTTATGGCAGTTTAAACTGGACATACTTCTCAGCTTGTGTTCAAAGATCACTTTCATTTTCTTGTCATAATACCTCTTAGTTAAGTACTTCTTTTCAAAATGTCTCTTGAATTCCCTCCATGTAACATTCTTCTCTCTAACGTGTTGTACTTGCACAAGATGATCCCACCATATGGATGTCTTTCCTTTAAGTTGGTAAATGGAAATTATTCCCTCTGCATGAGAAAAGTAGTTATGCAGTTGGAAATATTACCTCATGCCCAGCAACCATGTCTCAGCATCTTCATCTTTCTTGTGTTCTTCGTCAAAAGTAGGAGGCTTGATTTTATTCATTTCACCCTTCAGTTCATACACTCCAGATTTCCTATGCTTTCTAGTAGGAGATGGACTTGAACTATTGTGTGCTATATTATTGGAGTGTTTCGGGGAGTGACGATGATGCCTGCTAGCGCTCCTTGATCTTCCTTTCTTATTAGGGGTCTCACGACTCCCTATTTTTCTAGAGCCACTCTCCTTATCCAATTTATTTTCTATTCTTTCTAGGCTCTGCATCAACTTCACGTTCAATTCTCCTTGTTGCTCCTTGGCTTTTATGATCTTTTTGTTATCTTCTTGGTGAGTCTAGACATCTTTCTACAACTTTTCAATGATTTTCATTATGTTTCCTTCTTTATATATCTCTTCCCCATGCCCATTGGAGTTTGTTCCTTCCATTCCCAAATGGACATCTGATACTCTAACTTTATCCTCTAAACTGCAAGCATTATGTGCCTCCTCCATTTCTTTGTACTATGCAACAACTCAGTTCGGCTCGTCAATTTTTAACTCCGTAAGAATGTGCAGTCAACCGGATTTTTGTCAGGTTCTCAGTCTTTAATAATTTTCCCTAGGAACTTAAACAATCTTATTCAACAAAAAGAATATCAGAATCCATTTTCTGCATGTATTGGTCGTTCAAGAACCCCTTGGGCTTCAATCTCTAAGCCTAGTTATGTTCTGCAACAAAATTTCAGGCACTAGCCCCTTTTCTTCATCCATTGGTTTGCATGTGACCACGGTTGTGACCCGGGGCTTATGATTTTGGCGCTTATCCGAAGCTCTGAAAATTTGGGCTTCGTCTTCAGAATATTTCAACACACATCACAACCAATCTCCCGGAGTGCCACATTGGTGAACTCACAAAGTGGGGTGGATCAATGGTCCTTGGATTCCCAGCATCCAATGACTGATCTTGCTATGGAATTCTAGGCTTCGAGGCTCCGGGACTTCGGAGCTTCGAGGCTCCAGGAATTTGAAGGATTTCACCTTTGCACATCCAAAAACTCCTAAATGTTGAATTTTGAATGCCTTTGAGATCCATGGCTCACAACCACTTGCGCGCAGATCAGATGGTTGAGATCCTCCTTTCACCACGCACCTTACCTTCTGCTCTTGGATTGATCTAACAGTAAGGCTTCTCCCTAGATCTATGGTGTAGATCCCCTCAGGGACTTCAAAACTTCGGGCTTCGGCCCTTCTTTTACATCTTAACACCTAACTTCGCCGAAGTCGCGAAGTCAGAAGGACTTCCAGGTTAACCTTCATGCATCTCCTTCTAGATCTAGCGGTTGGAAAACATTGGTCTTTCCCTTGCACAGATCTTACAGCCCAACTTCAAACCTTGCGGTTCCAAACCCATGGTTTCTACAGTCTCTTTCTCTGCCACCATTCCATAAACCGTTATAGCTCTTGAGCTTCATAACACGGCCAAGGTACTCTCTTGGCACTCTGTAATGCTCTGAAATTCCATTTTGTCCCTTCCGACAACAATTCCCTCTGAAATCTTGTCTCGCTAACCACTAACATGGCCCATTCAGGCTCAGTGTCGAAACCTTGGCTTTGATACCAATTTGTAAAGTCCCTCCACTGGCAAACCCAGTCGGGTAACTATTGGGTTCCAGTATATCGTCTAGATTTACCACCTAATACATTTAATTTGTCAACCCAGGGGCCTGAATGTTTTATAGGCTACCGTGCACTATATGTGCAAATTGTGCTTCTTTCAATATTGATCATGCAAGTAAACAATCATTGCAGTAAAATAAAGAACATAAACTAGATTACTGGTGTTGGAATATAAATAATTGTAACATTCAAATAAAGCAGGAAAACTGCAAATGAAGGAGAACACACAGGTCTAACAGATTCCACACAAAACCACAACAAAACTATATCATAGGTCGACAGCACCTGACCAGAAGAGTGGGACCAACTCCCCGATTAAGGTTGCGGTGAACTAACTGCCACGAAAACTCAGAAACTCAGAAGAAACTCGATTTTCATTAAATAAAATGGGATTACATAAGTTGCAGTCTTGATACAGGATAACTCTTATCTAGTTGACTGACTAGCTAATCCTTCTTTACCTCTGTTCAGCCTGTTATACGATTCATGGAGCACAGAGTGTCCCAAGATTAGGGTAACAACTCTTCCTAAAGATACACAAAGACTGAACTGAATAACAGAGCCTAATGTTGGACCATGGAACAGGTCCTCTTTTGCATCTTCAACCCATGGACTGTGCTGCATCCTTGACTGCATCATCTTGCCAGACTGTGTTTTCTTTGTTCCTGTGAGATTTCAGAGATTAGTGATTCGCTTTGGTAAACCCCCAACCAATCTCTAACGTTTTTAAACTAATACACACAATGAAATAATAGAGGTGCATTCTTACCCTTGAGGTTACACACAATAGCTCAAGGAATATCGAAATGGAGGTAAATAAGGATAGAAAAAGGTGGTAGAAAACAAGAAATTTCATGGGCCAACGTCTCCCCCAAACTTTAGTCACGTGCACGTCCTCATGCAGGCCATCGCTTTCACAGATCTGGGTTGGAACCTTGATGTTGGGCATGAAATTATGCTATGTCATATGCCTTAGCCATATTTTTCCCTGGAAACTTATATCCCCCAGTCAATATTATATCCTTCCACCATTCTCCTTGGACCTTATAATCAGGTTGATATTGATCAAGTGGCATCCAAATGATGGGGAATGAAAATTTCAAACCTATCCATTGAACCCGACAAAACCTCATATATGTTATATACCTGGATATTCTCTCCATGGCTCTGCGAAAATTGGGAGCCCCAAATGCTTCTCATTCCCTGACAGCAGGTGGTGATAGGGCCCATCTCTGGTCACAATTTTCAAGTGCCTCTTCCTTGCAATGGGTCAACCGTTTTATGCAAAGCTCATCACACCATTCCTATGTAGTTTCCATATTCTGTGGCCAATTGGGAATCCGTCTGAAATAGTTATGTTTGTTGATGATCTGTGCAACTTGAAAGTTATCCATTCTAACCTGAAGGGGTTTGTGTACCTGATTTTCCTCAAAAGAATCAAGTGTTTACTTCTACTTCACCTACTTAATGGTGTAGAAAAGGAAGGCCCTCAATTGGACATCTCACATATAAGGAACTGGATTGAATTGTTTATCATCTCTTAGCAGGTAGTTGTGCATGCATAGTTCACACATGAGATGTTGTGTGAGGATGTCATGATTTCTCAAAGTCCTAAGAAATTGTATGGGGTCTTTAATATTATAAACCATCTCCTGGTAAATACCTTCCAGATAGAAAAATAAATATTGTTCATGAAGGAACAATGCATAGCTGAGAGAAGGGGAGCGACATGTTACTACCTGCTGGGTGATATCATACATCTCCTATTTTTCATCTCTTAACCTCTGTATCTATGCCTCCATCTCTGTAATCTTTTCATTTTGTTTCTTTCCCTTGTTCTTCTCTTCTTCCAACTTTTCCTCATAGTCACCAATGACTATAGCAGCCTGGTCCCTTAGGTATTTCAATGTCCTTAGGTGCATTGACGAAGGGACAACTCCTTTCTGAAACTGGGCTACAGTTTTCTTCCACTTCTATATCTTGGCTTTCAACAAAACTAACTGAGCTTCAGTTGTATCTTTCATTGGCTCAGCTTGAGTAGATGTTGTTATTGTGGGAGTATCGACAGTTTGAGTAGTTGCTGGTATTGTATAGGTGTGCAAGATAGGCTCGGTCTAAGTAGATACTGTATGAAATACCAACTTAGTTTGAGTAGTTGTTGTTACTCTGGGAGTATCGGAAATTTGAGTAACAGTCGATACTGTGGGAGTATCAGCAGTTTGGGTAGCTGTTGAAATAGTCTCCTTGACATTTCTCCTCATTTCTTCCTTGGAAATTCTTTTGTATCTTCGTGCTCGTTTCTTCAGGCAGAGCACTTGCTTCTTTAGCTTGGCATTCTCAATCCTCAATTACATACTTTCTCTAAAGGTTTTCCTATAACTGTCTTGAATAGGGGTTCTTCTCTTTGCACAAAATTTGAAAAATTCATGTTTGATGGGAATTCCTTCAGACCATCCCCTAGGAGAAACCACATTATGAGCTTCATTTCCTACAGCCTCTATGCCTGGCTCTTGTTTATCTCGCACTTCTCCTAGGATAGCAACACCCAACTTTGGTTCAGGAATTTCAAGAGCAGCATGCTCTAACACTGGTTCTTATGTAACAGTGTCAGTCATTTCTTGCTCACAAATTGGAGGAGTAGTTGTTGTGTCTTCAAAAATAGGGTTTTTAGGAATGGCTTGTTCTGATTCTAGTTCTTGTGTTATAGCGTCAGTCATTACCTGCTCACCAATGGGACGAGTAGCTGCACCATCTTCACAGACAGGAAATTCATAAATTTTTGGTGTTGGTTCTTGTGTGACAGTGTCAGTTACCTCTTGTTCATAGATTGGAGGAGTAGTAGCATGCCTCTCCTGCTCATCATATGAAGGGGTATCAACATCCATCTCATGATCATCTACGGGCGGAATAGAAGCTTCTCTTTCTTGTTCATCTACTGAGGGAGTAGCAGCATCTCTTTCTTGTTCATTTGTTGAGGGAGTAGCAGCATCTCTTTCTTGTTCATTTGTTGAGGGAGTAGCAGCATCTCTTTATTGTTCAAGAAAAGGGTTTGGAGGAATAGAACCCTATTCTTCCTCTTCTTCTGAATCCAGGTTAATGACCTGCCTCATTCCCCCAACTTCTCTAACTTCCACTAATGGTTTCCTTGTTTCCTCATCTTCATCCGAGGCTAATTCCTATGTATCAGTACCCATTCTCTACCCTTCTACAATAGTTTTTCCATCCTCTACCAAACTGCTCAGCCCATCTCTCTCTGCTAGGGTTTCTGCTACTTATGGGATAAGTTCTGCCAATTCCTCTTCTGAGAGTCTTATGAACTGCGGCCAACTCACAGAGGTTTGTTCTAGCGCATGCATGACTAGTAGATTAACAAGGACATGATTTGTGAGGGTTTTGAGTGGTTGGCGTGAGCATTGAGCTGCTCGTGCCATCCGCTGAACGTTATTCCATAGAAAATGGGGCATTTTTATGCGTTATTGGAAACGCAGAGATGTGAGAAATTTGAGATGATATTTGTAAATGGTAGAGGGGTGGCCTTCGCATGTCACATACCTTATGAAGACCAGTTCTACCTCAGCCCATGGAGGTGGTAGAGAAGTCTGTTCGTATCCTTTCCCTTTCAGCTTTACTTCTTCGCCCTCATGCAGAAACAGCTCTGAAAATTCCAGGACTGGTGTTTTTCGGACAAACCATCGCTGACCGGATATTGGAAACCCACTAGCTACTGAAATGGTTTCCTTCGTGACTCTATTTTTTTGGAACAGGGGCATACCTAGGGTTCAACACTATAACTGCGCACCAAAAAAACCCTAACTACCGGCCCTTTCGGCAATGCCTACGAAGCAAATGAAGTCTCACTTGAGGTAGAGGCACGGGTGGTTGCAAGACTCAAGTGTCTACAACCTTAGCTGGGACACAGATCTGTGATTACAATACTTAATAAATCACTTAGCACCGTTAGTTCCACAATATGAAATCAATAACCACTTCGCTGATAAAATAGGGCGTCGCAGCATTTACAACAATCCAGCGTATTCAAGCACGTAGCATATGTAAAATAGATCAGATCTGGTAGATCAAGCACTGAGCATATTCATATATATATCAGATCTAACAATATTAGCACTAAGCACAAACAGATCTATCCAATCATCTCAAAGCACTTAGAAAATAACACATCAATGCATCAGAACAAGGCACAAAGCAGAACAACACAGTGTTTACGTGGTTCACCCCCACCCTGGGGCTACGTCCACCAACTCTTCTTCCTTATTAATGTCTTCAATAGGTTACAAGCACAGAGCCCTCAAAAACCCTTACTCCGCACAGGACAGAAGATCTGCGCAGCTCGCTAGATCCTTCTTCCTTGCGTTACAACACAAATCTTTCTACAACTTCTTACAATGACTTGCACTTAGCTCTGCAAGTCTCGTACAGGCACAAAGCACTTATAGATCTCACTTGCAGTTAGCACACATCACATAGATGTCGATCTATCATAGGTTAGTTCTTTGCATTGCCTAGATATCTATTTATACATTACAAAATAGGCCTAAGCATGGGTAAAACCCATGGGCCGACATCCCAATCCCATTACATATTCCCACAAACCGAAAAAGGACCCAAAAGTGGGTCGAGATCCCGTGATCTCCGCTTCGTCTTGCGCTCTTCCTTCGACAGGCTGTCAAAGTCCCAAAATAGGTCACATGACCAAGAATCTCCCAAAACTTGGTCAAGGGCCAACATGCCCCTAACACTCACCTATGACTCGTCCCGAGTCACTCTGGTCTGATCAGTTCTACCTTGAATGCCTTGAGCTGCTTCAACCTGTTGTTATGCTATGGCCTCTTGCTCGGTGAACTCCTGGATCATTGCGTCATTCATTGGCCCTTCTAGGCATTGTTCTGCTACGATGACAACATGTTCTAGCTCTGCTCCTCGGCTTCCAACCTTTGTGAACAGTTGGCATTCCTTGTCTTGCACTGGTTGAAGTCGTTGAGTGAATTTCATCACTTTTCTTTCAATCGTATGGATATGTTGTTGGGCGGTGCGTTGCTCTTGAGACCGCTTCATTCTTTCCACGGGCGACAGGGCCTTAAGCTACGTCTGTAGTGTGTCTACGTGTTTCTTTGCTTCTTGGAGTTGCGACTCCAATGCCTGTAACTTTGGATTCTCAGTGAGGTTTTCATATGTCTGGGTGCTATGATTACTCAGCTTCTTGCATTCCAATGCAAGAGCTTTTAGTCTATCAACTGCATTGTGGGCAGTCGTTTCTCTTTGGTCCCTTATCTCCTATGGTGTTTCGGGCACTGCACAGAGTTCTAGATCGGTGATGTGTTGTTGGAGATTTTGGATGACTTCCTCAAGTTGTGCCACCTACTGTGGAACTTGCTCTTCAGTCTTTATTTCGATGACTGTCAAAGAGAAAAGTGATTTTTTGACCAGTTCCTTTACTTTGAGCTGCTCTATGAGCAACTATTCCTTGATTTTCTCTAGCTATGTTTTTTCTTCATCCCACTTTGCTTGGAGAGAAAGCTTGTTATGTTCTGCAGCACTGTGTCAATATAGAAGGACTCCCTGTTAATCTAGAAGGACTCCCTATACTTGTGTCAAATCATGGGTGGCTTGCGTTGTTTCTTCTTGTGCTCGTCGAAGGCGATCTTTGACTGTATCAGTGATCCGGTGGAGTTGAGTTGGCTCATCTCCCAGTTCTGGTATGCCTACTAACAAAGGCGCAGTGGAGACTATGCGGTTGGACTGTAGTGCATGTTATCGCACAGTTTGTAGGGTAGGTTTAGTAGCTTGGAAGTAAGACTCAAACTGGTGTAACAGGAGCTTCCCCACCCACTGTCACCTCGATGGGGAGCTCTTTCTATTTAGGGTGGCTAATCCCAAGGGAGACGTCCCTAGTAATCTGGGGTTTTGAAAGGTCTTAAGGTTTAAAGGATTAGGATGAGGGTTTCCTTTCACAGATTACTACCCAAAGAGATAGTCAAAGATGAAGGTATTCCACTGAAGGGCACCTGTTTGCGAGACAAGGCAGAAAAAACTAAAAATGTGCAGCAGTGGTTAGTACTTCATAAACAAATGACAATCCTTGATATATATGAGCTGTAATAAATGTAATTATTGACGAAGTCAATGATTGCTAATAAAGACAATGGCTTGTATTACTTCTTCAATAAATACAAAATGATAAAGGTATTCAATGTTTAATATCAATCCTTTACTTATCACAATGCATTAAATATCACAAATATGCTCATAAGTGTAATGTTGATGCGTCACTATACTAAAGGGGTGACGTCAGCCTAGTTTCTAGGTTAGTTTTCTAGACAAAGAGGTGAACGTTTTGCTAATTGGGCCAATGAAATTGCTCAACACCTCTATGGCTATCAATGGATGACCTAGCCGCAAGTTTTA
>ML802834.1:5876-42927 GCA_009831015.1 Picea engelmannii | reverse complement strand
TACTTTTCCTTCTAATTCTCTGTTGAGTTAGGTTAACTCCCAGGGTTAATCTTCTATTCTTCTATTGAGTTATCTTTTACTCCTTTATCCTTTTCCTTTCTTAAGTCAACTTAAAAATATAACTTTTAACTTCTTGACTTTTCGCCCCCTCAGTGTGAGACTATGACCTAGTGGGGGTGCCCAGGCCATTGAGTCTCCTCATCACCTCTCTAAGAGGTGGGGGACATTACACATTTTTCAATGTGGACCTCCTTCGCCCATATTTTCCACCATTATTGGACACCTCAAAGATCGCAAAACAATTGACACCAACAGAGGTCAACCCTGACTACATGGAATAGACATCCATTAATCAGATAGTGAACACACTGGTCAAGGGCACTCACTAGCAGAGTATCCAACTTGATTAGGTTTTCAAGGCAGGGCAACTCCTACACCAAGGAAAGTGACTCACCCAAGGCCAAATTCAGCAGAATTTTCCTCACCTAATGGGAGCACTCAATGCAATGGAGACCATCCCTTCCTAAGGGGGGAGGACTGATCTAGGTGGATATTGGTGGCCACCCACCTATTCCAACTAGCTTATCTTGACAGTTTTTAGTTCAACACCTTCTTCTGTAATTCTTTGTAATTGTGGGTTCTACACTTTCAGGGCTATCTGAAGCCCTACACAGATTCCAGGTGGAGATTGGTGGCCGCCCACCTAATCCAACTGGCTTAGTTTGGATGTTTTCATGTCAGAGCATCTTTATGTACTTTCAAGGCATTGATGGGGCCCTAAACAATGTTTTTTTGGCTTTCCACATCCAAACTGTAGTCAGAGTTTGATGGCATAATGTGTATTTCCAAAACATTTCCAACGGGATATCACGCGCCTAAAACGGAGGTCGTATGAAAAAGTTACGACCCCGAGAAGTTGAGGTACCAACTTACCCATCAGAGCCCACATAGCTTTTGGCGTTTCATCTCCTAGGGTTAGGTTTTTTGATGTCTAGGGTTTTGGAATTCATGAGTAATGTTAAAAAGGCCTTTGGAGCCTCATTGTAATCATTTTTCTCAAGTGGATGTGTGTAGCAGCCACATCTCTTCTCAAATATATCTACCACCATTCGAGAAAGTTGTTTTCAGTTCTACGATATTACAGTTTTAGCCTATTTTATTTATTCAATAGAAGTTATTGTTCACTGGATATTTTTTGTTGCTCTCTATATCTCTATGTTATTGTATTCAGTTTGTTATTATTTTCGTTCCACTCCTAAATCTGGATCAGTGGTATCATAGCGCTTTGCTCTTCATTTATTTTTCTTCGTGCATGTCCCCGACAAGATCTAGGTACAACAAGTTGGGTCTCGAACCAGTCGAACCTTTGCAAGATCGTCCACGTCGATCCTAACATCAACCCATGGGGGATGAGAATAAAGATGATGGAGCAAGAGATCCTTTTGAAATGTTGCTCGAGGAAGCCCTTGCGCGAAAAAGGAATGAAATGATGGAGCAATTTGCACAGATCCTTTGGCGGCTACTCACAGGAGACGCATCTTCATCAAGCGGCCATGCAACCCCCTTCAAGGTACAAGTAAATTTTGATATTCCATTATTTGAATGACTGATAGATGCGGATGTTGTAGATAAATGGTTGAATCTTCTCAAAGGGTATTTTTTGGTCCACAATTTTTCGAGAGGGAAAAAAATACTTTTTCACTCCTCAAGGTTGTCCCCCATGTTAAGGACTGGTAGGATACTTACTCTAAACAAAGGGCCATAGAGGAATATGCAATATTTGTGGTCACCCACACATGGGATTCTTTCATGGATTCCTTTAAAGAACAATACAACCATGTTGAAAGCTACGAGGACCAGTAGACAAGATGGACCAGGCTGCATCAGGAAAGAGACCAGACAGTACCAGATTTCACCAATATTTTCCATACCCTGCACACCAAATTGGGTATTAAAGACTCTGAATGACATCTGGTGCTCAAATATCACGGTTGTCTAAATAGATACATTCAAACAAAAATGGAGTTTCTGTACAACCCATCATTAGGTACGGCTTATAGATATGTTGTCAAGATCGAGTAGAAATTTAAGCAGAATAGGCGAGAGTTTGGATCTACAAACTCCTCACAGCCAAAGTAGGGAAAAGGCGACCCCAACCCACAAAACAAGGGACACAACAAATATGGTCACTCTCAGGACAACTGGTCCAAGCAACAACCCAAGAAGGGTAATGAGAAGTCGAAGAAGGATACAAGAAAATGGTGTGAATACCATAAAATCCCTTGGCACAACACTAAAGAATGTCTCTCCAAGAAGTCACTGGTGGCCAAGCTGAAAGATTTTGAGTCAGAAGTAGGTTTTGACTCCGAATCAAATCCAGAAAGTGGGAAGTGGATCATCAATGTTGAACCCACTTCCACTTTCGCTACCACCAAAGTCCAACCAAGTGATCCAGAAGAACCAAAGGAAGGGGAACGCCTCCTTTTTTAACAGATGTGGGTAAAGGGGACTCCGCTGCATTTCATTGTCAATTGTGGCAGTCATGAGAATATAATTTCAACAAAGGTCTTCAAGCAGTTGGACCTGTCGATAACACCACACCCACAGCCCTACACCATCAGTTGGCTTTGCCAACGACGAGATCTCCACGTTAGCCAATAGTGTCGTATGCCCTACAGCATCAAGCCCTTCAAAGATGAGGTATTGTGTGATATTTCTCCCCTTGAAGTTTGTGATGTTATTTTAGACCATCCATATTTGTGGAAGAGACATGATGTGTATGATTCTAGACCCCGCTGTGTTATTATTACTTTGGGTAAACAATTATACAGGATACTAGAGGTAGCGCCGCCTATCGCTATTTCTTTAATCTCTGCTAAGCAATGCAGTAAGATCATTTCACATACCGGGAAGTTCATTTTTTTGTGATTTTTTCTCACAATAAACTGAAGATCGTCACCACATCCATGACCTCTACATAGAATCTCTCTTTACAGCAGAAGCAAGTGGACAGGATCGTGGAAGAGTACAGATACATCTTCTCCTCACCCATCAGGGTACCAACGCACTGCCAAATCAAGCATCCAATTGATCTAACCCTTGGTGCACCGCTACCTAATGGACCGGTCTATCGTCGCTCACTAATGGAAAATGATGAAATCAAGTGCCATATCCAACAACTACTTCAAAAGGGGCACATCTAACGAAGCTCCTCCCCTTGTGAAAGCCTGATTATGTTGGTGCAGAAGAAAGACGGGACCTGGTGGCTCTGCATTGATTATAGAGCATTAAACAAAATCACAGTCAAGAACCGATACCCAATTGCCTGAATTGATGACCTTCTTGACCAACTCAATGGGGAAACGTTCTTCAATAAGATTGACCTAAAGTCTCATTGCCACCAGGTTCCCATCAAACCAACTAATGTATGGAAGACAACTTTCAAATCTAAAGAAGGTCTCTTCAAATGGTCGATCATGCCCTTTGGCTTAACAAATGCACCAACAACTTTCATGAGATTGATGGATGATGTATTGAGATCCTTCACTAACTCTTTTGTGGTGGTATATATATATGATGTCCTCATCTTGAGTAGAACTTGGGAGAAGCACATGCAACATATTTAGCAAGTTTTGGGCACTCTGCAGTAGCGTGAGCTATAATCCAACTTCGAAAAATTCTCCTTTGGCATGAACATGGTCCAATAATTGGGCTACATTGTTAATGAGCATGGGGTACATGTGGATCCAGATAAGATCCAAGTCATTTGTGACTAGCCAGCCCTGACCACACTAATCGAGCTTCACAGCTTCTTGGGACTTTCCAACTTCAACCGAAGGTTCGTGTTGGGATTCTCCCATATTGCATGGGCCCTCAGCAAAGTAACCATGGGCAGTGGCAAGGAAAAGTTTGCATGGGGACAGACACAACAACAAGCATTTGATGATCTAAAGCATTGCTTGTTCTCAGCTCCATTACTCTCCTTACCTGATTTGCAACAACCGTTCGAGATTGAGACTGATGCCTCCAACTATGTTGAAGGTGCAATTCTCACTCAGCATGGTCATCGAGTAGCAAAACATAGTGAGACACTCTCAAATATTATCCAGAAATACCCCACCTATGACAAACAAATGTACTCCATTGTGGAAGCCTGTCGTCAATGGAAACATTACATTATGGGAAAGGAGACAATCATCCACACAGATCACAAGCCTCTGTAGTTCATACAGACACGGGGGAAGTTCTAGACTGATCACCATCAAAAGTGGTCCACATACCTATAGCAATTCCATCCCAACATCAAGTATAAAACAGGGAGCACAAATCATGTCGTTGACTGCCTCGGCCGCCCTTCCATTGATGCACTCACAATAGTGCTCCATTCATGTGGGCATGAGGCATCTGAGTGGCCCTAACTTTATCAGCATGACCCTAACCTCGCCACCGCCTATCATCTCTTGGGTACATGAGAAAATGTCACCAATTTTCACATTCAGGATGGAATGTTATGCCATATGGACCACCTATGTGTTCCCATAAGCGAACGTGCAAAACTGATTTGGGAGGCTCACTACAGTCGGATGGCAAGACATTTTGGCATGGAGAAAATTGTGGTCATTCTACAGAAACATTTTTATTGGCCAAAACTTCGACAAGACATCAGCAAGTATATCAGATCTTGCACTTCCTGTGTCATTTCCAAGCCATCCATTAAGAAGCGAGGCTTATAAACCCCTCTTCCTACTCATGAGAGGCCTTGGGAATCCATCTCGATGGATTACATGTCTGGCCTTTTGTCCACCAAGCACGACAATGATTGTGTTTTTGTGGTGGTTAATCAGTTTTCGAAGATGACCATTATCACAGCCTGCAAGAAGAGCATCACAATGACATATACTGCCAAGGTCTTCTTCGAATAGGTGTGGTTCCATTTTGGGATACCACAAACCATCACCTCATATTGGGACAACAGGTTCCTCAACACATTTTGGTCGAGTCTCTGGTCACTGTTGAACACCAAGCTCACTAAATCCACTATTTTCCACCCCCAAATCAATGGCCAGACAGAGGTCGTCAATCGAATGATTTTGCACATCCTATGCATGTACAACTCTAAGCATATGTGTACATGGGATGAGAGTCTTCTCTATGTTCAACACAGCTACAACATGGCTCTCCATAGCTCCACCAGCCATATCCCATTTTAGGTGGGGCTAGGATTCCAACCCTTGGGTCCCATTGACATTGCACTACCTCTTGCAACCACACAGGCATAATATTCCCATGTTCAATCTGAGGTCGACAAAGCCACTAGACTATTTAAGCGGATTCAACACATCCGCCAACATGTCCATGAGATTTTGCAGAAAGCCAATGCTAAGTACAAGCAACACCATGATCAACACTGGGTACCGCACTAGTTTCAGGTGAGAGATAAGTTTTGGTTACATTTGCATAAAGAGCACCTTACAAGGCCCCACTGAAAGCTCTACCCACTTCTCTATGGGCCTTACACTATCACCAAGGTTGTGGGTAGCAATGCTTTTGATCTCAACACTCCACCCTTCCTTGGCTTGCACCCGGTGTTCAATGTGGACCTCCTTTGACCATATTTTCCACCATTATTGAACACCTCGAAGATCACAGAACAATTGACACCAATAGAGCTCAACCCTGACTACATCGAATAGGCATCCACTGATCAGATAGTGGACACAATGGTCAAGGGCACTCGCCAACAAAGGATCCAGCTTTATCAGATTGTTAAGGCAGGGCAGCTCATACACCAAGGAAAGTGGCTCACCCGGGGCCAAATTCAATAGAAGTTTCCTCACATAATGGGGGCACTCAATGCAATGGAGATCATTGCCTCCTAAGGGGGGATGACTAATCCAGGTGGATATTGGTGGTCACCCACCTATTCCAACTGGCTCCTCTTGACAGTTTTTAGTTCAACATGTTCTTCTGTAATTCTTTGTAATTTTGGGTTCTACACATTTGGTGTTGTTTGAAGCCCTACACATATTCCAGGTGGATATTGGTGGCCACCCACCTGATCCAACTAGCTTAGTTTGGAATTTTTCATGTCAGTAAATCTTTCTGTACTTCCAAGGCTGTTTTGGGGCCCTAAAAAGTGTTTTTTTGGCTTGCCATAGTCAAATTGTAGACAGAGTAAGAGTTTGATGGAAAAAAGTGTATTTCTCGAAAAAACTTTCCAACAGGGTATCACATTCTTAAAATGGAGGTCGTATGAAAAAGTTATGACCCAAGGAAGTTGAGGTACCAACTCACCCATCGGGGCCCACATAAATTTTGGTGTTTCATCTCCTAGGATTAGGTATTTGGATGTCTAGGGTTTTGGCATTCATGAGCAATGTTAAAAACACTATGGAGCCTCATTGTAATCATTCTACTCAGACAGATGCGCATAGCAGCCACATCTCTTCTCAGAGATAACTACCACCATTCGAGAAAGTTGTTTTCAGTTCTGTAGTTTTACAATTTCATCCTATTTTACTTATTCAATAGAATTTTTTGTTCATTGGATATCTGTTGTTGCTCTCCATATCTCTATGTTATTGTATTTAGTCTGTTATTCTTTTCATTTTGCTCCTAAATCTAGATCAGTGATATCAGAGCGATCTACTCTTGTTGAGATCAATTCTTGCTTCTGAAATCTCCCTTCATTTTCTATTTTCCCAACTTCTATTTTCCATTTCTTTTCCCTCTTCTATACCTACCCTCATTCCCCTTTTCTTTCCTCCCTTCTCTTTTCCCTTTCTAGTTACCATGCTTAGTCGCATTTCAAAAAAATCGATGGGTTCACGGGTAGGCGTACTCGCGGGTCTTCATCTCCATCCATGTTCCTATGTCATGAGTTCGATCAACCACCTTGTTATAAAATACTTAACCATTTTTGCAACCACAGTTTCACGGGTTCAAGCCTTCATCTTCCAAGTTCCATAATCTCCACTTTGCACCCAAAGGCCTGTGATCTAAATTATGACCATCAGACTCATTGTGAGTATCGAGCCCCTAAGTATTTCATTTCTCCTGTATCCAAGTCCGACTGACTACTTTGAAACACTTCACTTATTTTTTTTATCGTCCACGGGTTCCTGAGTTCACAAAAGGCACCAAATTCAAATTGCTCTTGTCCATCCCCGCCATCTTCGTTCTTTTCCCAATATGCATTTAGTGTGATTTAATGCTAATAACTGATCATGTAGGCTCCGTAAAGATCTTCATTAATAGCGAAGGGCTCGAGGATATTTTTCATTAAATTCCACTAAAGCATGAATTTTCCAAAGGTTTTATTATTGTTATCTCTCTGAAATGATTCATTTCAAGTTATCATCCAGTTGAAAGAACACTCTTGTCAACCTATGGCAACAACAACTAGACAACAGTTATGTGGTGGTACTTTGAATATTTTTTATCGTGGAGACTAGAACTTTCAGTGGTCCAAAGCGTATTCATATTAGTCAACTCCTCCTACACAAAAAAGAGGTAATATAGACATCGGGAATTGCTCGCACAGGGTGTGTTCCTGAGGTATTTAACTGCAAAGAACTTGGTGCATGGTGCGTTAAGAAGTATGTGTCGAGCCAGCTAATTATACAACTCCAAGATCATTCCCCCATTTCCCTTTCACCGCAAGTTTTTCGTAATATGTTGAAGCTACCTGAGCCAACACTTACCTTCAAAGGAGAGGGTTGCAGAGATTTTCTGAAGAAACATGACAATGGTCTGGGTCTCTTGCCTGAGTTTTTGGATAATCCCACGACTGTTCCAGAAGACATAACCAAGATTTAGGTTGACTCTTTTAAAAACCCCTTTCAAGAAATCGCTTGGTTGTTTACTAGGTTGATAGGTCAGGAAAGCTCCGCCACCATTTCTCGCATGATTCTTTATATTTTATATTTTACAGTTAAAGAGAAGGTTGTCTTTGACTGGGAAAATTGATTTCCATTGAAATCTCATCCCAATTATCACATTACAAAAGGGACAAGAAATTCTTTATGGCTTGCTATTTGGTATTTGCGATAGTGTATTGTTGTCAATTTCCAAAATTGTCTATATGTAAGAGGGTGAACTGTGAAATAAATCCAGTTACCTTCTGGTATCGAGCATTGTGGAGACACAAGACTTCTATGTATTTTTACGAAGTTTACAATGATTTTGTTTCAGTCTTCAAAGTACAGTTGTTTGGTAAAACTACCCCGAGGGTATTTGACCAGGCTAATAAATTATTGGAGAAAAAGGGAACGATAGAACAGATGGAAAATCACAGTGTCATCGGGATCTTCTATTCCAAAGAAAATCCCTCTTTTCTTCGATACCACGTATATGATAAATTATTTATTACGAAAGTGACAAGGCAATACAATTTTTGGCTACACTTTTTCCATGAAAAATGGAAAAAGTGTTTCATCCCCTTGTCATGGAAAATTGGAAACTTCATATTTAGGAACATAAATAAAATCGATGAGTTTGTGAATCACTTCAACAATGTAAATATGAAGTATGTTGAAAAGATAAAAGGGTTTGACCCTAACAAAATATTTGTGGAACATATGTTGTCAGTAGGATTCAACAACTCGTCCATTCATACTATTTTGAATGAAGAAGAAGATAACAACTAAGGAGATCCTGTACACAATGCTGGTGACTCGGAAACAGTACTTAGTACTAACGAGTTTTACAAGCAAAAAGGAAAGGGTCCCAGTGAAAAGAGCGCTCAGTCTCCAGTTGTTACTCCTAAAACTACTGCATCTGGTTGCAATGCTCTAACGGCTCACCCAACTAGGTAAATTACCAATATTAGTTCAAGCGGCATAGGAGAGAAGAATCCCCCCCCCCATAAAAATTGAGATCTCAAACAAGCTCCCTCTAAGAAAAAACAGGAAGAATGTCGTGCAAGAGGAAGAAGACAATCTCATAGAAAATGACATCAATAGATTCTCTCTTGAAGACATGGAGCTCAAGGCGGATATTGAGAAAATGTTTCCCATAATTGATCAGCCGATAAATATGGCCCAACAAAATTCATCATTAGAGATTGTTGACAATGAGACCATTCCAAAGTGTTGTTTTTTACAAGGAATCTAAAAAATTGATTATAGAAAAAGGTGATCAGAAAAATAAGAAGGGAAAATCGTATTCAGAGGTTCAACTAAAAGATATGCGGTCGTCCCAAATATCTAAAATTCACAGAGCAGTCGAGGATTCTCTTGATGATTCTATTGGTGGTTTGGAAGCAAAAAACACTAAGTTAAAAGAAGGGATCAGGGATCTAGAAGATGCCAAAATTTCTCTTCCACTTCTTGCCAGTCCTTTGTCAATAGTCAAACCTACCAAACTCGTTGTTAAGGTGAAAGGATCTTCAAGCCTACTCACCTCAGTCAGGATTTATGTAGAAAGAAATATTAAGAAGAAAATGTCATTAATAACAGAGGCCTAGGAGGTTTCAAAATATATTGTTTCTTTTGGCTCGAGGGCACACGCCTTCCATGAATATTTGCAAGTTGATATGAAGAACGAAGAAGGTTTCTACATTGATGTTGTATTACCCTTTGGAATCAAAGTCTCTAACATGATGGAACTAAGAAGAAGATAGGAGGATCTGCCTTCCCCAAGTCGGATAAAAAAACTAAATGCTTGTTGGAAGGAAAAGATTAAAAATTTGAATAACATTGTTCAAACATGCAATGAAGCCATACTGAAAAGGGAAGAATTGTTCAAGAGGCTGATGGAGATAGACCTAGAAGGAGCTACTAAGGAAGTACAAGACCCTAAATTAATTCTCAACTCAATGTTCCTAACAAAGCAACATTTTGACGAACAAGTTGAGATATTTAAAGGGTTATTAGTTGAAAAATTTTATGGCATACTCGAATATAATGAAGATGGCATAGACAATTGGCTAGTGGATTATTCTGTGAAAAATCAAGATATTGAAGAAGCAGTGCATGGTATTTCTCTTGATTTAAGAGACATGGAAGGTTAGTTATTTAACATTAAAATACGGCATGAGATAAACATCGCACCAATGAAAAATTATATTGAAGAATGGTTCAAAAAAGAAATTGACAAATTAACCAACGAATGGAAAGAAACAGTTGAGATGATTCCTGTAACCGTCAATAAATACAAAAAAAGGACAGAAACAAGCAAGTGAAGACACGAGAGACCATCAGAGTAAGTTTATGTTGATCACATCTTTCTTTATTTATGAGTTATTTCATCCAATAACTCTGCTTCTTTGAGTAGAAAGGTTTAACTGAAGTCTGATAACTTCTCCTTGTCTTCTTTCTAGGTCTTGTTGTTCTATTATCGCCCACCATCCTCCTTCTACAAGCTTACTTCTTGTTTATATTTTTTTTAGGGTCCACGGGATCCCCAAACCCGGTCCTAAAAACAAACACATTTATATTTCAAGGCTTTGTAACAGACTATATATATTTTTTCAGAAATTTCAAGAGAGCTATTTTACGATCAGTTTTGACTGTGCATTGCAACTCTAAGTTTGAGTATAAAGTATTTGAGATTGATCTATAATTATCTTTATTTGAGCTACCCATCACTCTGTTAAAGTTCTCTTATGCATGCATACCATCTTCTTTTTTATTTTATGTGATCATAAATCTTTACTTTAAATATGATGGATGTGAGGAAATTGTATCTATCTTTTTCAAATGTATGAAGTGTATGGTTCCTGGTCATTTCTCATCAACTTTCTTCAAAAAAAAAAAAAAAATTCTTTCTTGTTATTTTTTCTTTCAATCTCTATATTTCTTTGATTACCATGAAAAACTTCTGCAAAGTCCCATATTATGAAAATCTAGAGTCCCAAGAAAATATTAAGGTAAAGAGGAGTACCACCTCTAAAAAAACGCAGGGAAATTTGTATCCTCGTGATGTTTTCGTTTCGGTCCTAATCGATTCAAGCGTCAACAACTCTTCATTTATTTTTCTTCGTGGGTGTCCCCAACAAGATCTGGGTACAAGAAGTTGGGACTCGAACCAGTCGAGCATTTGCAAGATCGGCCATGTCAAGCCCGACAACAACCCATGGAGAAAGAGATGAAAGATAGAGGAGAACATCCTTTTAAAATTTTGCTTGAGGAAGCCCTTGCGTGACAAAGGAATAAAATTATGGACAAATTTGCATAGATTCTTCAGTGGTTGCCCACACGAGATGCATCTTCATCAAGTGGCCATGCAACCCTCTTCAAGGTACAAGTAAATTTTTGTATTCCATTATTTGAAGGATTTATAGATGTGGATGTTGTAGATAAATGGTTGAATCTGCTCGAAGGGTATTTTTCAGTCCACAATTTTTCCCACAGGGAAAAAATTACTTTTGCACTCCTCAAGGTCGTCCCCCATGTTAAGGACTGGTGGGATACTTACTCTGAGAAAAGGGCCATAAGGGAAACTACAATATTTTCGGTCACCCCCACATGGGATTTCTTAAGGGATGCCATTAAAGAACAATACTACCATGTTGGAAGCTATGAGGAGCAATACACAAGATGGACCATGATGCGTCAAGAAAGGGACCAGATAGTACCAGATTTCAACAATATTTTCCATACCCTACACACCAAATTGGCATCAAAGACTCTAAATGACATCTGGTGCTCAAATATCATTTTTGTCTGCATAGATACATTCAAATAGAAATGGAGTTTCTATACATCACATCATTAGGTGCAGCTTATAAATATGTTGTCAAGATCAAGCATAACTTTAAGCAGAAGAGGCGAGAGTTTGGATCTGCAAAGTCCTCACAGCCGAAGCAAGGTAAAGGTGGCCCCAACCCACAAAACAAGGGATAGAGCAAAGATAGTCACTCTCAGGACAACCAGTCCAAGCCACAACACAAGAAGGGTAATGATAATTCGAAGAATGACACAGGAAAATGGTGTGAATACCATAAAATCCCTTGGCACAACACCGAAGAATATCGCTCCAAGAAGTCACTGGTGGTCGAGCTAAAAGCTTCTGAGTCAGAGGCAAATAATGACTCTGAATCAAATCCATAAAGTGGGAATTAGATCATTGATGTCTAAACCAGTTCCATTGTGGCTACCACCAAATTCCAACCAAGTGAACGAGAAGAACCAGAGGAAGGGGAATGCCTCTTTCACTCACATATGTGGATAAAGGGGACTCTGCTGCATTTTGTTGTTAATAGCAGCCATTAGAAGAACTTGATTTTAGTAGAGGTTGTCAAATGGCTCGACCTGCTAATAACACTGCACCCACAACCCTACACCATTGGTTGGCTTCACCAAGGAAGAGATCTCTCCATCATCCAACAGTGTCGTCTGCCCTACAACATCAAGCCCTTCAAAGACGAGGTATTGTGTGATATTGGTCCCCTTGAAGTTTGTGATGTTCTTTTAGGATAGCCATATTTGTGGAAGAGACATGTTGTGTATGAGTCTAGACCCCACAGTGTTATTATTACTTTGGGTAGACAATTGTACAAGATACCAGAGGTAGCATGGACTACCACTATTTATTTAATCTCTGCTAACCAATGCAGTATGGTCATTTCACAAAACAGGAAGTTAGTCTTTTTTGTGATCCGTGCTCACAGTAAGCAGAAGGTCACTGCCACATCTGTGACCTCTACACAGAGCCTCTCTTTGCAGTAGAAGCAAGTGGACGGGATCGTGGAAGAGAATAGAGACATCTTCTCTTCACCCACCGGGGTACCGACACACTGCCAAGTCAAGCATCCAATTGATCTAACCCTTGTGCAATGTCGCCTAATGGACCAGTCTATCATCACTCATTGATGGAAATTGACGAAAGCAAGTGCCAGATCTAAGAGTTGCTTCAAAAGGGGCACATCCAACCTAGCTCCTCCCCTTGCGGAAATTAGATTGTGGTGGTGCAGAAGAACGATGGGACCTGGAGGCTCTGTATTGATTATAGAGCATTAAACAAAATAACAGTCAGGAACTGGTACCCAATTCTTCGAATTGATGACCTTCTTGACCAATTCAAGGGGGGGGGATTTCTTCAACAAGATTGACCTAAAGTCTCGCTACCACCAGGTTCCCATCGAACCAACTGATGTATGGAAGACAACTTTCAAATCTAAAGAAGGTCTCTTCGAATGACTGGTCATGCCATTTGGCTTAACAAATGCACCAGCAAGTTTCATGAGATTGATGGATGATGTATTGATATCCTTCACCAACTCTTTTGTGGTGGTCTATCTGGATGACATCCTCATCTTCAACAGAACTTGGGAGGAGCACATGCAGCATATTCAACAAGTTTTTGGCACTCTGCGGCAGCACAAGCTATATGCCAACTTTGAAAAATGTTCCTTTGGCATGAACAAGGTCCAATACTTGGGATACATTGTTGATTAGCATGGTGTACATGTGGATCCAACTAATATCCAAGTCATTTGTGACTGGGCAGCCCCGACCGCACTAATTGAGCTTCGGAGCTTCTTGGGACTTGTCAACTTCTACCGAAGGTTCATGTTGGGATTCTTCCATATTTCATGGGCCTTTAGCCAAGTAACCAAGGGAGGTGGCAAGGAAAATTTTGCATGGGGTCAGGAAAAACAACAAGCATTTGATGATCTAAATCATTGCTTATGCTTAGCTCCAATACTCTCCTTACTTGATCTGCAACAACCGTTTGAGATAGAGATTGATGCCTCCGACTATGTTGTAGGCACAGTTCTCACTTGACATGGTCATCCAATAACATACCATAGTGAGACACTCTCAGATACTATCCGAAAATACCCCACCTATGACAAATAAATGTACTCCATTGTGCAAGTGTGTCCTCAAAGGAAACATTACATTCTGGGAAAGAAGACAATCATGCACATTGACCACAATCCTCTGCAGTTCATACAAACATAGGGGAAGTTGCAGAAAGACTACCATCAAAAGTGGTCCACATACCTACAACCGTTCCATCTCAACATCAAGTATAAAATAATGAGCACAAATAGTGTCGTTGACTGCCTCAGTCGCCCTCCCGTTGATGCACTCACCAGAGTGCTCCATTCTTGTGGGCATGAGGCCTCTTAGTGGCCCCAACTTTATCAACGTGAACTTGACTTCGCCCTCACCTATCAGCTCTTAGGTATAGGAGCGAATGTCACCGATTTTCACATCCATAATGGACTATTATGCCATCTGGGCCACCTCTATGTTCCCAAACATGAGCGTGAAAAGCTGATTTGGGAGGCTCACTATAGTCAGATGGCAAGACATTTTGGCGTGGAGAAAATTGTGGTCGTTCTATAGAAACATTTTTATTGGCCAAAACTTTGACAAGACGTCAGGAAGTATATCATATATTGCACTACATGTGCCATTACCAAGCCAGCCATCAAGAAGCAAGGATTATACACCCCTCTTCCTACTATCGAAAGGCCTTGGTAATTCATCTCAATCGATTACATGCATGGCCTTTCGTCCACCAAGCATGACAATGATTGTGTATTTGTGGTGGTTGATCAGTTTTTGAAGGTGGTAATTATCATAGCCTAAAAGAAGAGCATCACAACAGCAGATATTGCCAAGCTCTTCTTCGAACGGTTGTGGGTCCATTTTGGGATACCACAGAGCATCACCTCAGATCGGGACAACATGATCCTCAACACATTTTGGTCGAGTCTCTGGTCCTTGTTGGACACCAAGCTCACTAAATCCATTGCTTTCCTCCCCTAAACTGATGGCTAGACAGAGGTCTCGATCGGATGATTGTGCACATCTGTGTACATGGGATGAGAGTCTCCCTTATGTTCATCACAACTACAACAGGGCTCTCCATAGCTCCATCGACCATATCCCATTTCAGGTGGGGTTGGCATTCCAACCCTTGGGTCCCATGATGGTGCACTACCTCTTGCAACCACACAAGAAGAATATTCCCATGTTCAGTCTGAGGCCGACAAAGCAACCAGATTCATTGAGTGGATTCATCACATCCACCAACAGGTCCATGAGATTTTGCAGAAAGCCAATGCTAAGTACAAGCAGCACTATGATCAACACCGGGTACCACACCAGTTTCATGTGGGAGATAAGTTATGGTTACATTTGCAGAAAGAACGCTTTACAGGGCCCCATTGGAAGCTCCACCCACTTCATTATGGGCCTTGCTCTATCGTCAAGGTTGTGGGTAGCAATGATTTTGAGCTCAATACTCCACCCTTCCTTGGCTTTCACCCAGTGTTAATTGTGGACCTCCTTCGGCCATATTTTCCACCATTAATGGAAACCTTAGAGATCACAGAACAATTGACACCAACAGATCTCAAACCTGACTGCATGGAACAAGCATCCACTGATCAAATAGTGGACACATGGGTCAAGGGCACTCGCTAGAAAAGGATCCAGCTTTATTGGATTGTAAAGGCAAGGAAACTCCTACACCAAGGAAAGTTGCTCACTCGGGGCCAAATTCAGTAGAAGTTTCCTCACCTGATGGGCGAACTCAATGCAACGGAGATGATTGCTTCCTAAGGGGGGAGGACTGATCCAGGTGGATATTGGTGGCCACCCACCTATCCCAACTAGCTCCTCTTAACAGTTTTTAGTTCAACACATTCTTTTGTAATTCTCTGTAATTGTGGGTTCTACACTTTCGGGGTTGTCTGAAGCCCTACACAGCTTCCAGGTGGAGATTGGTGGCCTCCCACCTAATCCAACTGGCTTAGTTTGGAAGTTTTCATGTCAGTACATCTTTTTGTACTTCCAGGGCCATTTTGGGGCCCTAAACAGTGTTTTTTCTAGCTTTCCATAGTCAAATTGAAGACAGAGTTAGAGTTTGACTGCATAATGTGTATTTGTCGAAAAGACCTTTCCAACGGGCTATCACATGCCTAAAACGGATGTCGTATGCAAAATTTGTGACCCCAGGAAATTGAGGTACCAACTTACCCATGGGGGCATGTTGAGGGGTCCTAGATCCCTTTAACTCAGTAGTAGGAAACAAACCTGCCACAGAACGCCCAATTAGACTCTCCAACATTTAATAGTGGAATGGTTCTCCATATCTTACGATCTGACCAATTAATCGATGGGATTTACATAGTAATTTATAGGATATTTTCTTGTGAAAACTCCTCCTTTAGTTTGAACATTCTCTTTTTGTATTTTATCTTATTATATGGGTCTGATAAAACTATAGGTGTTGGTATAAACTAGCTTGGTAACAAGGGGGAAACTTAACTACTGAAGAAGGTTGAGCTTGGGATAACCCTTGTGCTCAAGCATACAACCAAATATTACCACACCTACGACAAGCCTAGTACTAATACATCAACTTGCCGGTATTTCAATTATTGACTGAGATACAATTATCGAAAGAAAACATGCATGGAATAAAATGATAGCAAGAAAAATAGTTTCCTTAGCTTCAATCACTAATCACATATTAACACAACGATTTGTTTTCCATGATTGGAGACAAGAATTATAAAAATATTGAATCATCTAAATTATCAATAGATTCATAAACTCTTACTCATTACAACATCCATTCATGAGACAAAGTTGAAAGTAATTCCTCCTTAGATCCAATCACACATGCCTTTGATGAAAAAAGAAGTTTATCTCCGGTCCTAAACAGGACTTCTCAGTTAAGGTAGTTTAGAAGTAGTTCTTTACGATTCCAAAAATGAGGGTCATTGCCAAAACCATCGACCTATCTAACATACAAAATATGCTTATTTATCACAAATGTGGAGGCCCTCGACTAGTGTGGAACTGAGGCACACATCGGTTGTAAAACAACTTATTTAATTAACTAAAACACACTGCTAGAGTATGTTAATGAATACTCCAAACTTGACTTAACAAAAGGAGTGGTTCTTATCACACAAAAAAGACCACTTATTATGTCTGAATTTAAAAGAGTTTTGCAATTGAACAACTAAAAATTGCTACTAGCACTGAAGCTAGACTGATGTGCATGCTGGGGTGAACCAAGATTTGGCAGGAAATGACTGGGAGTGATAGAATTGTGTTCTCTATCTATCATTGGCATGCAATGCGTTGCTGGAGGCCACTAAGAGATAGCTAGATGTTGGCAGTGTTTTTCCACCACTTGTCACCTAGAGGAAAGAAGCAAGTCATCTGGCATTTTCAGAGTCTCTGATATTCTTTCTGCAGTCAGGACATGTAGTTTCCCCAATTCTAGTTTGGCGCCCCCTTTTAAACATTTCAAAATGTGCAATCAATGTGGGTGAGCCACTTCTAAAATCCAACATTTGGGGGCTTTGGAGCACAGAATAGTCATATCTCCCGGAGACCCGGACTCCCAGAATCATTAACCACCACTTATTGCTAATTAACCCAGGATTTATCCTTAAACATTTGGTGTTTCAACACTTCGACAATTCGAGGGTTCGGGAGCTGGGAATGTTGAGTTCGAGAATCTCCCAGAGTTACAATGTTGTGAAGTGATGTGGCAGTTCGGGACCCACTTCGACTATTCGGGGATCTGACACTTCGGAGGTTCGGAGAACTATGCTCACTTTGAGTTGAAATTACTCAAAGTCACATGGTGGCCTAACGTTGTATCGCTGACATGTCACAGAAAGAAAGGTGACACATGTCACTTGAAATAGTACAAATGACAGACCCAAATATGTTTGAAATGAGTGCCATGTGTCATGATAGGAGAGTGCCACGCATCATGATAGAAGAGTGCCACACGTTTCAACTGATGAATGCCACGCGTCTTCTGGTCTTCGAGGTTCAGGAGTTCTTGAATGAAAAGTTTGGATACCTCCCGGAGGGCCGAACTCGCGAATTGATTAGCCAATGCTTATCACTAATTAACCCGGGATTAAGTCGTGTTTAACATTTAAATATTTTGGGACTTCGAAGGCTCTAGTGCTTTGTTATGAATTGAAATCCCCCAGACTGATAATCTCCTGGAGCTGACGTGTCAACATGACGTCATTGTTGTTGACGTGTCTGCATGACAGAGAGTGACACGTGTCACCCAGAAATGGGCAGATGACGTAACCCAAATGACTTGAAATGAGTGTCGCGTTTAAGCATCGGTGGATGCCACGTGGCTCCGGCGTTTCAGCATTCAGGATTTTTTGAGTGCTAAGTGTGGAGATCTCCCGAATGGCTAATCTTGTGAAGCGATGCGGAAGTTCAGCATTTGGGAGTTTTTGACAAAGATGAGCTCGGACGTTTCGGCATTCGGGATTTGCGGAGTGAAGTTTGTGTAACTCTGCAATTAAACCTTGTGGACTTATGGAAACCCGAATGTATGAGAGTCATTGATCTGATCGGCCTGTTGGATCTTTACCATTGAAAAATTACCCTGCTTGTTTTCATAATCCAGGCCCGAAAATGACTGCTCTGAATTGTTGTGTTTTCTTCATGGTCATTCCCTGTGCATACAAAAAGGCTTGGTCAACCTGTTGTGAGCTAAATCAATGGCAAGCACGATGACAAGTATTCTGAACCAAATCATGACATGTAATTATCCTTCAAGAAAAATAAAAATTATGCAAGACCATAGTTTAGAGATTGTGCAAAAAAATCAGGTGCACATACATAAATTATAACCAATGAATTGATAGACTTGGATACATACCTCTGAAGCTTGTTAAACCAAGTTTAGATAATCAAAGAGTCAGTGCAATCTTGTGACGCTCTCTTTGCTCCTTCGGATGCTCTGGAATTCAATTTATGTGTAGAATGAATTTGTTCAAAACCGTTCTAGAGATTTAAACAGGGATGAACTTACCTTGTCGCATCAGCCATTCAATTCGGGTTATTATTGTAATTTCATCAAATCTGTCGCCATATCTTCTGAGATGTTTAAACTTAAATTCATCATGGGTTGACGGCGGAGGTGCAGGTGGTAATGTGTTCTATCGGTGATTTCAAAATGTTGTTGTCTAATTGGCACACGTGGTACCTAAAAAGTGACAAAATTTGATAAGGATTTTAGGGTGTGTTGAGTGCTCAACATGGCCCACGTAACTTTTGGCGTTTCATCTCCTAGGGTTAGGTTTTTGGATTTCTAGAGTTTTGGCATTCATGAGTAATGTGAAAAAGGCCTCTGGAGCCTCATTGTAATCATTATGTTTAGAAGGATGCGCGTAGCAGCCACATCTCTTCTGAGAGATAGCTACCACCATTCGAGCAAGTTGTTTTCGGTTCTGCAGTTTTACAGTTTCAGCCTATTTTATTTATTCAATAGAAGTTATTGTTCACTAGATATCTATTGTTTCTCTACATATCTCTGTGTTATTGTATTCAGTATGTTATTCTTTTCATTCCGCTCCTAAATCTACATCATTGGTATCATAGCGTTATGCTCTTCATTTATTTTTCTTCGTGCATGTCCCCAACAAGATCTTGGTACAAGAAGTTGGGACTCGAACCAGTCGATCCTTTGCAAGATCGATCATGTTGAGCCCGAAAAAAATCCATGGGGGATGAGAAGAAATATGATGGAGCAGGAGATCCTTTTAAAATGTTGCTCGAGGAATCCCTTACATGACAAAGGAACAAAATGATGGACAACTTTGCACAGCTCCTTCATTGACTGCCCACGAGAGATGCATCTTCATCAAGCGACCATGCAACCCCCTTCAAGGTACAATTAAATTTTGATATTCCATTTTTTGAAGGACCGATAGATGCAAATGTTGTAGATAAATGGTTGAATCTGCTCGAAGGGTATTTTTCGGTCCACAATTTTTCCGACAAGGAAAAAATTACTTTTACACTCCTCAAGGTCATCCCCCCTGTTAAGGACTGGTGGGATACTTACTCTGAGAAAAGGGCCATAGAGGAATCTGCAATATTTGTGGTCGCCCCCACATGGGATTCCTTCAGGGATTCCATTAAATAAAAGTACTACCATGTTGGAAGATACGATGATCAGTACACAAGATGGACCATGCTATGTTGGGAAAGGGACTAGACAATACCAGATTTCACCAATATTCTCCATACCCTGCGCACCAAATTGGGTATCAAATACTCTTAACGACATCTTGTGCTCAAATAATGCGGTTGTCTGCATAGATACATTCCAACAGAAATGGATTTTTTGGACATCACATCATTAGGTGTGGCTTATAGATATGATGTCAAGATCGAGCAGAAATTTAAGTAGAAGAGGCGAGAGTTTGGATCTACAAACTCCTCACAGTCGAAGTAGGGAAAAGGCAGCCCCAACCCATAAAACAAGGCACAAAGCAAAGATGGTCACTCTCAGGACAACCATTCCAAGCCGCAACCCAAGAAGGGTAATGAGAAGTCAAAGAAGGACACGGGAAAATGGCGTGAATACCATAAAATCCCTTGGCACAACACTAAAGAATGTCGCTCCAAGCAACCACTGGTGGCTGAGCTGAAAGCTTCCGAGTCAGAGGAAAATTCTAACTACGAATCAAATCCAAAAAGTGGGAAGTGGATCATCGATGTTGAACCTAGTGCCACTGTCACTACCACAAAATTCCAACCAAGCGATCTAGAAGAACCAGAGGAAGGGGAATGCCTCTTTCACTCACATATGTTGGTAAAGGGGACTCCACTACATTTCATTGTCGATAGCGACAGTTAGAAGAACCTGATTTTAGGAGAGGTCATCAAGCACCTAGACATGTTAATAACACCACACCCGTAACCCTACGCCATTGGTTGGATTCGTCAAGGATGAGATCTTCGCGTCATCCAACAATGTTGTCTACCCTACAACAACAAGCCCTTCAAAGACGAGGTATTGTGTGATATTGCTTCCCTTGAAGTTTGTGATGTTATTTTAGGCCAGCCATATTTGTGGAAGTGACATGCTATGTATGAGTATAGACCCCACATTTTTATTATTACTTTGCATAGACAATTGTACAGGATACCAGAGGTAGCACCGCCTACCACTATTTCATTAATCTCTGCTAAGCAATGCAGTAAGGTCATTTCACAGACTGGGAAGTTAAGATTTTTTGTGATTTGTGCTCACATGAGCAAGTAGAAGGTCATTGCCACATCTGTGACCTCTACATAGAGCCTCTCTTTACAACAGAAACAAGTGGAAGGGGTCGTGGAAGAGTATAGATACATCTTCTCTTCACCCACCAGGGTACCGACGCACTACCAAGTCAAGCATCCAATTGATCTAACCCCCAGTGCACTGCTACCTGATGGACCAGTCTATCATCGCTCGTTGATGGAAAATGATGAAATCAAGTACCAGATCCAAGAGATGTTTTAAAATGAGCACATCCAACCCAAATCCTCCCCTTGCAAAAGCCTGGTTGTGATGGTGCAGAAGAAAGATGCGAATTGGCGGCTCTGCATTGATTAAAGAGCATTAAACAAAATCATAGTCAGGAATCAGTACCTAATTCCCTGAATTGATGACCTTCTTGACCAACTAAAGGGGGAAAAGTTCTTCAGCAAGATTGACCTAAATTCTGGCTACCACCAGGTTCCCATCGAACCAATTGATGTATGGAAGACAACTTTCAAATCTAAAGAAAGTCTCTTTGAATGGTTGGTCATGCCTTTTGGCTTAACAAATGCACCAGCAACTTTCATGAGATTGATGGATGATCTATTGAGACCCTTGACCAACTCTTTTGTGGTGGTATATCTCAATGACATCCTCATCTTCAGCAGAACTTGGGAGGAGCACATGGAGCATATTCAGCAGGTTTTGGGCACTCTGTGATAGCACAAGCTATATCCCAACTTGGGAAAATTATCCTTTGGCATGAACATGGTCCAATACTTGGGCTACATTGTTTATGAGCATGGGGTACATGTAGATCCAGCTAATATCCAATTCATTCATGACCGGCTAGCCCCGACCACACTAACCGAGCTTCAGAGCTTCTTGGGACTTGCCAACTTCTACCGAAGGTTCGTGTTGGGATTCTCCCATATTTCATGGGCCCTCAACCAAGCAACCAAGGGCGGTGGCAAGGCAAAGTTCGCATGGGGGCAGTCAAAACAACAAGCATTTGATTATCTAAAGCATCGCTTGTGCTCAGCTCCAGTACTCTCCTTACCTGATCTACAACAATCGTTCAAGATTGAGACTGATGCCTCCGACTATGCTGTAGGTGCAGTTCTCACTCAGCATGGTCGTCCAATAGCATACCATAGTGAGACACTCTCAGATATTTTCCCGAAATAGCCCACCCATGACAAAGAAATGTACTCCATTGTGCAAGCATGTCGTCAATGGAAACATTACATTCTTGGAAAGGAGACAATCATCCACACTGATCACAAGCCTATGTAGTTCATACATACACAGGGGAAGTTGTAGAACGACTATGATCAAAAGTGGTCCACATACCTACAACAATTCCATCTCAACATATAGTATAAAATACGGAGCACAAATTGTGTCGATGACTACTTCAGTCGCCCTCCCATTGTTGCACTCACCATAGTGCTCCATTCCTGTGGGCATGAGGCATCTGAGTGGCCCCAAATTTATCAGCGTGACCCTGACTTCGCAACCACTTATCAACTCTTGGGTACAAGAGCGAATGTCAACGATTTTCACATCCAGGATGGACTGTTATGCCATCTGGGACACCTATGTGTTCCCACAAGCGAGCGTGCAAATCTTATTTGGGAGGCTCACTACAGTCGGATGGCAAGACATTTTGGCATGGAGAAAATTGTGGTCGTTCTACAGAAAAAAAAAAAAAAAATTATTGGACAAAACTTTGAGAAGACTTAAGCAAGTATATAGTATATTGCACTGGTTGTGCCATTTCCAAGTTATCCATCAAGAAGAAAGGATTATACACCCCTCTTCCTACTCTCGAGAGGCCTTGGGAATCCATCTCGATGGATTACATGTCTGGCCTTCTATCCTACCAAGCACAACAATGATTGTGTATTTCTGGTGGTCGATCGGTATTCGAAGATGGAAATTATCATAGACTGCAAGAAGAGCATCACAGGGGCAGATGCTACCAAGCTCTTATTAGAATAGGTGTGGGTCCATTTTGGGATACCACAAACCATCACCTCAGATTGGGACAGCAGTGATCTGAAAATGACAAGGCTTGAGTCTCTTTAAAATTTCAAGTGAAATTTGTATGTGCTTGGGTAATAGGATCAAGTTACTAACACATAAAACTTAATGAGTTTTACTTAATCATGAGAAACATAAACAGTCATAAACAACCATCAAAATAACATTAACACAACAAAATGATAAAGGAGTTCACCCCTCTCTTGGGCTACATCTCCTGGTCCAAGTTCCAATGGATCATTTTCATTAATGCTCAAAGTGTCAAAATCAGTGCTTTACAATGCTCAGAATGAGAAATAGATGGCTTCAATGGCTCCAGAATGTCCAAAAACCCCTAGTTGGGCTCTTCCTGCACCTGGTTTGGCCAAAACCTGAGTTGGAATCACTCCTTGGAAGTTTTCCCAATCCTTTGTTGTCTTTACTCCTCCAAAATGCACCTATGTGAATTGAACCTGGCTTCTGGGCATTTCTCGTGCCTAAACCCAACACTCACGCGCATCCCACAAATCGGGAGAAAATATCGCACTGTTAGGCATCCAACACCTTTTTCGACGGAGCTCCTAATTGTATGGCAGCCATGTGGTCGCGTCCTAGTGCCAAACCCGGACACATTTGAAACCTCCCGCACAATTGGTAGTCATATGGTGTGGACATGTGGTATGGCCACGAGCTAGCATCGTTAGTTCTCGCGTGCCCCCGGTTCCAAAGCTTAAGGTTAAAGTGGTAAGGCTGAGACCAAGGGTTGGGGCTAAGCCTTGACCCGGACTCCACCCAAACATACAGTAGTTCAAACTTAAATTAAAGTTTAAAGAAATAAGGATAAGGAACATGAGGCAGGCGGGTTGGTATCCTAGCCTACACCAAGTCATTCCCATGCCCAGAGGTCGCGGGTTCAAAACCTGTGGAGGCCAACAAAACCTTTTAACAATGGAGGGGGTGTCACGTGGCAGCCCATGACTGGGCCACGTGGCACGATACTATCCGTCCATCACATCGCGACATGTCGAATCCAGATTGGTCCACATACCATGCCAACAAACTTGCTATGTCACCACTTGCCACGTGTCAGTACAGTCACCTGCCACATGTTAGTATGGCCCTGCTACATCACCAGTACAACCCTACCACGTCACCACTGTACAGACTGTACAGACAGCAAAATTTTGCATGTTTGGCAAAGTGGAAAGAATGTGATATCTCTTGCATACGACATTTGTTTGAACCCATTCAAGTTGCATTGGGATCATGAGGACGAGGCCTACGCACGAATCTGTTTTGAAGTAATTATGAGCACTTTGATTTTTGAGCATATTTTGATCCCTTGGATCACTCCTCCCCATTGGGAAGCTTTTGGACCTCCAAAAGACTACTTTCATTCAATCTAAAGATGAGGATACAATTCCCTCACCTTTCCAACCTCCATGCATTTGGATTTTCTTGGATTTGTGCCTTTAAGACCAACTCAAAGGTATTCCACACTCCCTCGTTTTGAAGTTCTCATCCTCCTGTCAAGGATTGTATCTTCATGCAGTTCTGAAAGATATTCTGGCGAGAAATCATCTATGGAATGAATCTGAACATGCTCTCCTTGATCATCAATCAAAGGAGGCTCATACAATCTCAAATCCTTAGACAACTACATACATTTGCATATAAGGAGGAAAATCCAAACGGAATGCATTGTTACCAATCTTTTCAAGAATCTTGAAAGGTCCATATCTAATTGATTTCAGTTTTTTACCTTCTCCTTTAAGCCTCTCTTTGCTAATGTAAAGCCAAACTTCGTCTCCAACTTGGAAACTGTGATCAACATGATGCTTGTCATGTCTTTTCTTGTACTTGTCTTGGCTCTTTTCCAACTATTCTTGTACCATTTGATGCACCAACTGAATTTGTTCAATGAACTTCTTTGCTCTATCAATGTCATATTGACCATAAATAGCAATATCTTTCCCAAATATAAAATCTAAAGGAGATTTTGGCAAATAACCAAAACATGCCTCAAATGGAGATGTTTGAGTCAAAGAGTGCTTAGCCCGGTTGTAAGCATATTGAATGTAGTGTAGGTGCTCATCCCAAAGCTTAGGATGCTTGCTGCAATAACCACGAAGAAGATGCACTACTGTTCTATTTACCACTTTTGTTTGACCATTGGTTTGTGGATGAAAAGTTGTGCTCTTTTTCAACTTGGTGTCCATGAGTGCCCGTAAATTTGACCAAAAGTTCCCAATAAATCGGGAATCTCGATCATAAATAATGGATTTGGGCAACCCAAAATGTACCCAAACATGCTGAAAGAACATTTGTGACCTTTGTTCAGCTGTAACCTAATTCTGACAAGGCATAAAAATACACATTTTTTTGAAATGGTCAACCACAACATAACGATAATCATGATTCTTTTCAGACATAGGCAAACCTCCTACAAATTCCATGGAAATGCTTTCCCAAGGGCGAGAAGGAACCGGAAGTGGAGAATACAAACCCAACTTTCTATTGCTAGGCTTACTTGTAGCACATAAAGAACATCCTCTTACATATCTTGAAACACTTTCATTCATTTTAGGCCAATAGAAGTACCTTTGCAAATAAGCCATTGTCTTACCTACACCAAAGTGGCCAACAATAAGAGAAGAATGAGCTTCCCTTATGATGTTGACTCTTTCACCCCGTGGAATACATAGCTTACCAAGATGATACAAAAGCTTATCATGCACATGGTAATCCAATTCCTCAACTTGGTTGGAATGACACAAAGTTTCATAAACCTCTTTAAAATCAACATCTAAAGCATAGTGTTCAACATAGCTCTCATGCATGGTAGAATTATGCTTAAGAATAATTGAAGCACTAACAATAGGCCTAGAAAGCATATCAGCAACTTTGTTATAAATTCCTTTCTTATACCTTATAACCAAGTGGAATTTTTGTAGAAAACCCATCCATCTGAAATGCCTTGCTTGTTGTAGTTTTGTTTGTGACTGTAAGTATTACAATGGTTAATGATCTGTGTGAATGATAGTTTATTTTCCCAACAAATAATGTTTCCATTTTTTCACACTTTGTACCAATGCATACAACTCCTTATCATAAGTAGGATAGTTAATCACAGCACCATTAAAAGTTTCAAAATGAAAACAAATGGGCTTACCATGTTGCAACAAGACTGCTCCCATTGCATAATTCCTTGCATTTGTTTGGATCTCAAATGGTTGTCTCAAATTAGGAAGAGAAAGAACTGGAGTTGAACAAATATTCTCCTTCAATGCATCAAAAGCCTTTTGTTGCTTGCCTTCCCATTGGAAAACTTGTTTGATGCTTGTCACTGCATGTAATGGAGCCGCAATTGAAGAGGAGTTAGCAAAAAAAAATCTCCAATATTGGGTTGCTCCCAAAAAGATTCTTACCTATGTCACATTGTTGGGCTTGGGCCAATCCAAAATGACTTTGACCTTGGAAGGATCAATTTTCAGTTCTCTTCCTTCAACAATATGTCCCAAGTAAACAAGTGAGGTCTTTCCAAACTCCCATTTAGACATCTTCAAAAACAAATTTTTTTTCTTTAAGACATCCAAAACTTGTTTTACATGCATTACATGTTCTTCACGAGATTTTATAAATATCAAAATGTCATCCAAGTAGACAATCACACAATCATCAAGAAAAGGCCTTAAAACATCATTCATGACTCATGAATGTAGCAGGAGCATTACAAAGCCCAAATGGCATTACCATCCACTCAAATAAACCTTGCTTTGTTTTGAAAGTTGTCTTCCATGTGTCTCCTTCAACAATCCTAATCTGATGATATCCACTTCTCAAATCCAACTTAGTAAAATACTTAGCATCTTTCATTTGATCAAGCAAATCATCAATTCTAGGAAGAGGATAACGATTATTTACCGTAATCTTGTTCAAGGCCCTGAAATCTACACACATGCACCATGTACCATCTTTCTTTGGCACTAAAAAAATTGGTGACCCACATGGCGATGTGCTTGGTATGATGACCCCTTTTTCAAGCAACTCTTGGATTTGTTTTTTAATTTCATCATTCTCCATGATTGGCATCCTGTACATACCAATGTTTGGAAGAGGACAATCTTGCTGCAATTGTATCTCATGTTGGATAGCCCTTTTTGGAGGCAATCCTTTTGGTTCCTGAAACATCTCATCATATTGGTTAACAACCTCATATAAATCAGATTTCAACTTTGCATCACAACCTTGGAAAACTTATTTTTCAACATTGTCTTTGGGTTTGATCATCAAGAGGACAAAATTCTTACTAGCATTGACTAATCTCTTGATTTGTCCAGCATTTACAAGTGACAAATTCAGCTTCTTTGTCTGTGCTCTAACAATGTACTCAAATCCATTTTTAAACAAATGATATTTGTTCTCATGACGATGAAAGATGGCTCTCCTATCATATAAATATGGGCTTCCCAACACAATACCACAAATATCCAATGGAATAACATCAAGCTCTACCACATCTATAAAATTTGCGGTGATGGCAAATCTAAGTTTACACCTTCTTGTCACATGCAACTTGGCATTGTCACATATCCATCCTAGAGGGTATGGTTTAGGATGTGGAGTAGTTTCCAATATTAATTTCTTGACGGTGTCTTCAGATATGAGGTTTGCTTGAGATCCAATATCAAAAAGAGTATCTATCTTGGTATGCTTTGAAATAACCCTTATGTGGAAAATCTCTATTCTTTCTTTTTCATGTTGAGTTTCATTGAGGCTACTACTACTTGAAGAACTAGTACTTGCAATAGAATCCTTACCTTGAAAACCCATGGTTGTAATCTTTGTTTCATCACTTGAATCAGAACCTAAATCATGTTGTGTAGTTGCAGTAGTCTTTGGTTTACCCTTATCGCTGAACTTTTTGGGTCTCATTTCAGGATGAAGTTTCCAACAATGGTCTTCCTCATGGCCAGCCTTTGAACAATGTTTACATGAGAGTTTCTCTCCCTCCTTCTTGACTGACTCATTATTTCTTCCATTTCCTTTGAATTTCCTCTTTCCCTTGTCTCCTTTAACAAAAGGCTTCTTGTTGCCCTCTTGAGGTTCATTCCTCCCTCTTGCTTCCAAATGAATTGCATGTACACAAATTTCATCTAGAAATGTAGGGTTAAACATAATTATTGTGTGCCTCAAGTAGCTATGCAATCCTCCAATTTATTTGAGTAAAGTTTCTTGAGAAGATAAATCTATACCCAAAATCAAAGCTCTTCTTCTAAATTATTGAGTGTAGCTTTGAACACTTTTCCCTTTAGCTTGTCTAAAGTTTTTCCAATCCATAATAGCTTTCTGCATGTATGCTAATGATAAAATTGTCTTTTAAGTGCAACAATAAAATGATTCCAAGAGGATAAAACTTTACCATGCTTCTTCATGTCCTCTTGAGTTTTGGCTTCCAACCAAATGAGTGATGCACTTTCCAATCTCAGAGAAGCAAGCTGAATCTTAGTTTCATCATCTTGAGGTGATTGTGTAGTTCTCCTTCTTGAAAGTTGAGAACTTGGCTCTACAAGTTGACCTTCTCCTCTTGTGAGCTTCAACCTTGTAAGCATCAGAAAACAAACACTTGCAAACAATCAAACCTTCAAAAACCTATGCTCTGATACCAACTTGATATGAAAATGAAAAGGGTTGAGTCTCTTTAAAATTACAAGTGAAATTTGTATGTTCTTGGATAATAGGATCAAGTTACCAACACATGAAACTTAATGAGTTTTACTTAATCATGAGCAGCATAAACAGTCATAAACAACCATCGAAATAAACACATTAACATAGAAAAATGATAAAGGAGCTCACCCCTTTCTTGGGCTACATCTCCTGGTCCAGATTTCAATGGATCATTTTCATTAATTCTCAAAGTGTCAAAATCAGTGCTTTACAATGCTCATAATGAGAAATAGATGGCTTCAATGGCTCCAAAACGTCCAAAAACCTCTAGTTGGGCTCTTCCTGCACCTGGTTTGGCCAAAAACTGAGTTGGAATCACTCCCTAGAAGTTTTCCCAATTCTTTATTGTCTCTGCTCCTCCAAAACGCACCTGTGTGAACTGAACATGTCATCTGGGCGTTTCCTATGCCTAAACCCAACACCCACACACATCTCGCAAATTGAGCGAAAATCCCGCACCGTTAGGCATCCAACACCTTTTTCGACGAAGGTCCTAGTCGCATGGCGGCCATGTGGCCGCATCCTGGCACCAAACCCAGATCCGTTTGAAACCTCTCGTGCAATTGGTGGTCATATGGTGTGGACACATGGTATGGCCTCAGGCTAGCACCGTTAGTTCCCCCACGCCCCCGGTTCAAAAGCTTAAGGTTAAAGTGGTAAGGTCGAGACCAAGGGTCGGGGCTAAGCCCCAACCTGGACTTCGCACAAACATACCATAGTTCAAACTTAAATTAAAGTTTAAAGCAATAAGGGTAAGGAACATGAGGTAGGCGGGCAAGTAGCCCAGCTTGCGCCAAGTCATTCCCACAGCTTGTGGGTTCAAAACCTCTGGAGGCCAACAAAAAATTTTAACAATGGAGGGAGTGCCATGTGGTAGCCCATGACTGGGCCACATGGCACCATACTATTCATCCATCATATCACCACATGTCGAAGTCGGATTGGTCCATGTACCATGCCAACAAACCTCTGTCATGTCACCACATGCCATGTGTCAGTACGGTCACCTGCCACGTGTCCATGCGGTCATTCACGTCACCAGTATGAACCTGCCACATCAGTAGTCTGGCCCTACCACGTCACTAGTACAGCGCTGCCACTTCACTAGTACAACCCTGCCACGTCAACACTGTACGGACTGTACAATCAGCAAAATTTTGCATGTTTAGCAAAGTGGACAGAACGTGATATCTCTCACATATGACGTCCGTTTAAACCCATTCAAGTTGCATTGGGATCGTGAGGACGAGTCCTACACATGAGTCTTTTTTGAAGAAATTCTGAGCACTTTGATTTTTGAGTATATTTTGATCCCCTGGATCAAGGAGGTTCCTCAACACATTTTGGTCGAGTCTCTGGTCACTGTTGGACACTAAGCTCACTAAATCCACTATTTTCCACCCCAAACCAATGGTCGGACAGATTTTGTCAATCGGATGATTGTGCACATCTTGTGCATGTACAACTCTAAGCATCCACGTACATGGGATGAGAGTATTCCCTATGTTCAACATAGCTACAACAAGGCTCTGCATAGCTCCACTGACCATGGTCCATTTCAGGTGGGGCTGGGATTCCAACCCTTGGGTCCCATTGATGTAGCACTACCTCTTGCAACCACACGAGCAGAATCTTCCCATGTTCAATCTAAGGCCGACAAAGCCACCAGATTCATTGAGCGGATTCAATACATCCACCAATAGGTTCATGAGATTTTGCAAAAAGCCAATGCTAAGTACAAGTAGTGCCATGATCAACACTAGGTACCGCACCAATTTCAGGTGGGAGACAAGCTATGGTTACATTTGCAGAAAGAGCACCTTACAGGGCCCCATCAAAAGCTCTTCTCACTTCGTTATGGGCCTTACACTATCACCAAGGTTGTGGGTAGCAATGATTTTGAGCTCAACACTCCACCCTTCCTTGTCTTGCACCCAATGTTCAATGTGGACCTCCTTTGACCATATTTTCCACCATTATTGGACACCTTAGAGATCGCAGAACAGTTGACACCAACAAAGTTCAACCCTGACTGCATGGAACATGCATCCACTGATCAGATAGTGGACACACAGGTCAAGGGAACTTGCCTGCAGAGGATCCAACTTTATGAGGTTGTCAAAGCAAGGAAGCTCCTCACCAAGGCAAGTGGCTCACCTGGGGCCAAATTCAGCAGAAGTTTCCTCACCTGATGGGGGCACTCAACGCAATGGAGACCATTGCTTCCTAAGGGGGGACGACTAATCCAGGTGGAAATTGGTGGCCACCCACCTATTTCAACTGGCTCCTCTTGACAATTTTTAGTTCAGCATGTTCTTCTGTAATTCTCTGTAATTGTGGGTTCTACACTTTCGAGGTTTTCTGAAGCCCTGCACAGCTTTCGAGTGGATATTGGTGGCTGCCCACCTAATCTAATTGGCTTAGTTTTGAAGTTTTCATGTCAGTACATCTTTATGTACTTACAGAGCCATTTTGGGGCCCTAAACAATGTTACAGTGCTTTTTTGGCTTGCCACAGTTAAATTGTAAACAAAGTTAGAGTTCGGTGGCATAATGTGTAGTTCTCGAAAAGACCTTTCCAATGAGCTATCACGCACCTAAAACGGAGGTCGTATGCAAAAGTTACGACCCCGAGAAGTTGAGGTACCAACTTACCCATCGAGGCCCACATAACTTTTGGCATTTAATCTCCTAGGGTTAGGTTTTTTGATGTCTAGGGTTTTGGCATTCATGAATAATGTTAAAAAGGCCTCTGGAGCCTCATTTTAATCATTTTTCTCAGACGGATGCGCGTAGCAACCACATCTCTTCTCAGAGATAGCTACCACCATTCGAGCAAGTTGTTTTCAGTTCTGCAGTTTTACAGTTTCATCCTATTTTATTTATTCAATAGAAGTTATTGTTCACTGGATATCTGTTGTTGCTCTCCGTATCTCTGTGTTATTGTATTCAATCTGTTATTCTTTTCGTTCCGCTCCTAAATCTGTATCACTGAAAATGTCGATATAAGGTTATAGACAGGTGTGAAATCACAAATTACACCTTCTGCAAGTTAAACCACTCAATTTGGCTCAAAATTGAGACTAGGGCATACATTTTATTCTGAGGCAGTATTGCATTCAAATTTACATGAAATCCCAAATCTAGGTGCATGAACGTTGGAGATACTTCACACACACCTAGGATTTATTTTTCCTAAGTTTTTCCTTATGTTTATTAGTCATTATTCAGTCTCCTATATTTTAGGGAGAATATTCCTCTAGGAGAATATTCTCTTCGATTCACACTTTAGTTTGATCAGTTGACTGGAGTCTAGATGCCACATTGGGATTATCACCATGCAACATTGGGATCATCACCAACTAATGTGCATTGTCCTTGGGATCATCACTAGACTAGTTCATTACTCATGATTCCCTTATCTCCTCCTCACTTCACTCTATTTTAGTCAGTTAACTGAAGACTAAGAGATTAGTTAACTCTGACTAGGTGGCAGTTCACTCCCGTAACTGCCTAAGAGACTAGA
This sequence comes from Picea engelmannii, assembly GCA_009831015.1. NCBI lineage: Eukaryota > Viridiplantae > Streptophyta > Pinopsida > Pinales > Pinaceae > Picea > Picea engelmannii. The sequence goes on along the minus strand of ML802834.1, from coordinate 10,653 downwards.
CTAGGTGGCAGTTTACTCCCGTAATTGTTGGTGTGTGTCCAGATCGCTCTAGACCACCACTATGGCGCATTGGTTTCTCCTCCAGTGCGCATTAGTTGAGTTATATAGAGTATATCATGTGTAAATTATCATTCATTCATTTGGTTAATGAGAATTATTTCATTCTTTCTCTTATGCTTCTTTTTTCTCATATTTTCTCTGCAACCGTATATGTCAATTCCTAGATAGATATATTATGTACAGGTTCAACACATTTACATGGTATCAGAGCCGACGAACCGCTAGGGAAAAGACACACCAAATTATTTTTGCAGGTACCGAAGATTGAAGACAGCGGAAAAATGGAATTTCCAAAAGAATTCATTCTTACACCGTACAATTTCTTTGCGTGGAAGGAGAAGATGATCATGCATCTTCGAGGCAGAGGATTATACCGGTTAACCATGAACACAGAGAAAGAACCAACATCAGCCATAGAAAAATCCAAGTATCTAAATCTAATGGATGAAGCGTTTGGAACAATTTGCAGACTCATTTCTCCTGAACTCCTCTTTCACATATCCTCCTGTAAAACCCCCAATGAAGCTTGGACCACCATGGAAGGGATTTTTGGAAAACAGGACGAGATGATGGGACACATGTTTGAGGTGGAATTGTTCACATTGGATCCAAAAACCTTAGACAATCTCCAAGATTTCTTTACCAAATATAAGGATTTGTTGTTGCAACTGAAGGCTTGCAGGGTTGATAAATCGAAGGAGGAGAAACAAATGGTTCTCGCCATTCTCTCCAAACTTGGTCGATAATACTCAGTGTTTGTATCCACATTTCATTCAGTTAGGTTCACCTCTAGATCTACCTGGACGATGCCCTCTCTTGAGGCCTTTATCGATTCTCTGACACAAGAGCATAACAAGCTCATCAATATGGGAAAAATCAAAGGCCCAAAGGCGCATGCACTTACTGTGCAAGATGGAAGTGGTCATCAATATCAGAAATCTAAAGACAAAGACAAAATGAAAGCACATGCAAGTCCAAAGAAGGAAGGGTACTCAAAACCCTTCAACGATGCCTCTGAATCCAAAGGTGGAAAGGGAAGAAAAGGGGATAAATGCACTTACTTCCATAAAGGATTCCATCCAGAATCCACATGTATGTAAAAACAGATAGATCTAATGACCCAAATACTTTAGCAAAACAACCTTGGATATCACATCCCTGAGGGTGCCAAGAAGAAGAAGCTGGAAGATCAAAATCCCAAGAAAGGCAATTCTAGCCATGCCTTGATTGCCATCAACTCCTCTCCTGATGCTTAGATCGTAGATTCAGGTGCATCACACAACATGGCTACCACAAAAGAATTATATTCTTCATTGGATGCATGCAAAGATCCTCCTATTCTAATTGGGGACAACTCTCTAGTCGAGATCACTGTTAAAGGAAGAATCGAACTCACAAATGAAAGCTTCGAGAATGTTCTTCACGTTCCCAAATTTTTCGTCAATCTTCTCTCCATGTATCAAATGACTAACTCTAGCACCGGAAAGAGATTCATATTCACATCTGATGTAGTGGATATTTATGACATGCAAACCAATTCCAGGGTTGCTACCGGTGAGGTAAATCATCAATCTAGACTCTACACATTTTCTGAATTTATTGAACCAGATTCCGCAATACTGCTTACCCATGCTGATGAAAGCAGTAGGATATGGCACGAAAGGTTCAGGAATTTAAATTTCAGAGATATGCAATAACTTAGCAAGAACGGAATGGTTGATGGTCTACCCAACATCCACTTCTCCAAAGGAATTTGTGATCCTGGGTGTGTTCTTGGAAAACACCCTCAAGAGAAATTCGACAAAGGGAAGACTCGGAAAGCTTCCTCTCCTTTAGATTTGTTCCATAGTGACCTCATGGGCCATTTTCTGCATCCATCAATCAGTAAAGAAAGGTACGTGCTCATTTTTGTTGATGATTTCTTACGCTTCACATGGATTTTATTTCTCAGGCAAAAATCAGAGGTCTTTCAACACCTCAAAGATTTCAAAGCCCTTGTTGAGACACAGTCAGGAAACAAAATCAAAGTCCTTCGAATAGATAATGGGGGAGAGTATGTCAACCATGAGATATAGAATTTTTGTCATGAGGCAGGGATTCAGTTGCATCACACGGTTCCCTATACTTCGTAACAAAACAGAGTTGTTTAGCGGAAAAACAGATCTCTAAAAGAGATGGCATCTTGCATGCTACATGCAAAGTCACTTCCATAGAGATTATGGGTTGAAGCACTTAATTGTGCAACCTACATCCAAAACAAATCTCCCCATAGATCTGTCAAGGATAAGACCCCTTACGAGGCTTGGAGCGACCTCAAACTAGAAGTGACCCACTTTTGTATTTTCGGTTCATGTGCATGGGTCAGGATTCCCTTTGAGAAGAGGAAGGCACTTGATCCACAGAGCACAGAGTGTATCTTTGTTGGATACCTCAACGGTGTGAAGGGATACAGACTCATTGATATTTCCTCGGACCGACTCATCCTTGAGCGTAGTGTCCAATTCGAGGAAAGTGTCTCGCATGTACCTCAGCAGCCGCATGCAGACACTTTTGTTCTTCCACCTGTCAAAGATGATGAGCATGGACATGTCGACTCTTCTTCGAATGAGAGTTCAGATTCAGAGAATTCAGATGATCTAGATACAGATTCAGTACAGTCAGATGTAGAGTCACTGTATCCATATGCAGATGCAAAGCCAGAGCAGAGGCCCAAGTGGACCAAGACTACTCTTCATGATGTAGGGGATCATGTTGGGGATCTAGATGATACTAAGAGGACTCGATCTGATTTCGAGGAGCCTCCTCTTGCACTCACTGCCACTGAACCGATGCCACCCAAACATCTTTTCTTGGTTCAGTCTTCAAATCCACAGTCTTATGGCGAGGTTACTGGAAATACATTTTGGAAATCCGCCATGCAAGAGGAGTACATCACCCTCCTCGAGAACCAGAATTGGGATCTGGTTCCCCTTTCTTCAGGAAGGAAACTTGTCAGGTGCAGATGGGTCTATAGGACCAAGAGCACAACAGATGGACAGGTTAGCAAATACAAAGCCAGGCTAGTTTCCAAAGGCTTTCAGCATGTGCATGGCATTGACTATGATGAGAACTTCGCTCTAGTAACGAATATGGATTTCATATGTTTGGCACTTCCCATCACAACAACCAAGGGATGGGAATTCCATCAGATGGATGTGAAGAATGCGTTTATTCACGGGGTTCTCTCTGAGGATATTTATATGGAGTAGCCCTAGGGATTTATGTAGGATTCATCTTTGGTCTGTCGACTAAATAAGTCTCTTTATGGCCTCAAGCAGGCTCTGAGGGCATGGTATGCCAAGATGGACTCCTACCTGCTATCGCAGAACTTTGTACATTGTAAGTCAGACTCAAATGTTTACATGCTCAGGACGGCTTATTCACTTCTACTCCTAGTTCTGTATGTTGATGATTTGTTGATCATCGGTTGCTCGACTTCAGCGATTGTTGTAGTCAAGAGGATTCTACATGACAGGTTATTGATGACACACATGGGTCCACTGCATTTCTTCCTTGGATTCGAGATCAGTTAGAATGCATTAGGCATCAAACTATCTCAAGCCAAGTATTCACGAGATCTCCTTGAGAGATTTCACATGACAGACTGCAAGTCTGCCTCGACTCCTTTCCTATCAGGATTCAGACTTGAGGATGACGGGGACACTCCACTGGTTGACAGCACACTGTACAGACAACTAGTGGGGAGCTTGTTGTATCTCACACACTCCAAACCAAACCTCTCCTATGAAGTTGGAGCAGTCTCCAGGTTCATGCAGAAGCTGCATGAGATACATTGGAAGGTTGCAAAGCGTATCCTTCGATACATACAGGGCACCATCACCTTTGGGATTCACAATTCAACAGACTCTACATTGGACCTCATCGGGTTCACTGATTCTAACTGGGCTGGTGATAGCATTGATCGCAAGTCCACATTTGGTTACTCACTCAATCTTGGTTCTGGGCCTATCTGTTGGTCGAGCAAGATGCAAGCTGCTTGGAGTGAAGGACACAGTTTCCTAGCAACTATCAATTATTCTTTTTACATACNTCCTCATTTATTTCAATGTATATTTTGTATTTGGGTACCTAACATGACCTCATTATCGGGACCCATTCTTTATTTTCACCATAGTGATGTTCAGAGGGGGTGTTGGAGATAATTCACACACACTTAGGATTTATTTTTCCTAAGGTTTTCCCTATGTTTATTAGTCATTCTTCAGTCTCCTATATTTTAGGGAGAATATTCCTCTAGGAGAATATTCTCTTCAACTCACACTTCAGTTTGATCAATTGAGTGGAGTCTAGATGCCACATTGGGATTATCACCATGCAACATTGGGATCATCACCATCTAATGTGCATTGTCCTTGGGATCATCACCAAACTAGTGCATTACTCATGATTCCCTAATCTCCTCCTCACTTCACTATGTTTCAGTCAATTAACTGAAGACTGAGAGACTAGTTAACTCTGACTAGGTGGCAGTTCACTCCTGTAACTTCCTCAGAGACTAGAATAGGTGGCAGTTTACTCCCGTAATTGTTGGTGTGTGTACATATCACTCTAGACCATCATTATGGCACATTGGATTCTCCTCCAGTGCGCATTAGTTGAGTTATACATAGTATATCATGTGTAAATTATCATTCATTCATTTGGTTAATGAGAATTC
>ML802833.1:742628-761142 GCA_009831015.1 Picea engelmannii | reverse complement strand
AAAATTTATCTTCCTTTTCAGTCAACCATCTTGAATTTCCTATCGAAATGGATACCACCTCATTCTTTGCCTTCATCATTTAATACAAAACCTTTAGGTCTCGACGACGAAACCATTTGTTGGATTTCTTATGCTTGTGCACGTCCTTCTTAACATTGGGGGGTTTAAGACACAAGGTTCATCCAGAGTTGACCAACAAAAACCCCAATGTGTCGACATATCAATCCTTAGCCAAAGACTGAAGAAGGACTCACTTGAGACACCGTGAAAGTCATAGAGACCATATGGTCTTGTGTTGGTGATGAAGGATTAATTACAAATGTATACATTCAGGTTGACATTCATCCATTCCATTGCACCAAGATTAAAAACTAACAACATGTAACAAAAACACATACATTCATTTGACACATGATCGACACATCATAGAATAGGAATAACTACAACTTTTAGTATATTCATTCAACCAGTTACAAACATACATTAAGCAACTCATCAATTGATAGCAACAATGCCCTGTGTTCTCATATATTTTCTCAGTATCTCATTACATAGCACCATGCGCTTTCTCTCAGACTCTGCAGATATTACAAAACCAGACTCACAACCAGATACATTACAAAACATGGGCTTAGAGTGAGCTTGAATCCATTAACCATAACAACAACTAATCACCTTCCAATCAACTGAGTAACTCTCTTTATGTCATTGTTGTTATCACCGAAATTTCATCCGTGAATGGTTACATGAATCCAGCATCTTCAAAACACCCATTAGTTCACTCATGGACCAAAAATGCATTTCCAAAAGGTCCAAAACTATACAACCAGCTATAAAATCAGCATGCGCTAAGCCTACACAGGAAGTGCGCACACATGCGCCATCTAGAAATGCAAGAAACGTGCACACACGCACGATGCATGACTGTGGATGCAAAAAACTGTGCACCCCTCAGAACGATGCATTTATGATATTGGTCGGCCTTCCACCCACTTCTGGTTCAACTTCCAAGTCGATTTGACACCCAAATCTCGACTGAATCTGACTGGGGGCCTGGTCAAAGACCTAAGGGTTCCCTAAAGGGCCCCTTGTTCACACTAAAGGATGGTTAAATAATGCCTCAAATTTATGCTATAAAAGGAGGCCATGGGTGCACTATATTTCCAAGGAATTCATTTGTATATTTATGTTGCCTATATTCTCTTGGAGGACCCTCTTTCCTCATCAAGAGCATACAAGAACTATTTCATTTAGCCATTCATATCACCTCTTGAGTGAATGTGCTTTGGATTCTCTTCACCATTTCCTTCTAGTTTTTTACTTGTAATAAGATCTCAATATTTGGGGGTCCAAGAGCCCTCCCTTGGAGGAAGAAGGGACCCATAAGTCTCCCTTTCTCTTTGGTGTTTTCCCACTAATACAATCTTATTCATTGGTGGCATACATGTTTATTTTCTTGTTATATTTCCCTTATGCACTCTAGTTTAGTTTCTTTTATTATTATTAGCTTAGTTCTTTGCTTACTTCTTATGCTTGATGTTTCTAACTCTTGCATTCACTGCTGTCTTGCCTAGCTAACCCAACTGGGCTTGTAAGCATCCCTATTTTTTTCATTCAGGTGACAAAAGGGGTGCAATATATTGGCAACTCCACTAGGGAAAGGTATCAATTTCCTCCCCCATTTGGGTTATTTTAGCTCTTCCTTTTGTTTATTTAACTTGCAGGAACCATAACTGGCCCAAGCCCGCCTGCAAAAACCCAAATTCAAAGCTAAGCTAAGGGAATTTCATCTGAAATTTTCTTCACGCCGTGTAACAAAAGTGTGCAGGTGTTTTGAACCACAGGCGTGTCTTTAGCGCACATGCGCTCAAACGACTATTTTTCTCAGTGCATACTATGCACCTGCGCCAAAATGTCGTTTTTCAGTTGCGCATTGGCGCCACATGCGCCTCTGTTTATTCTGCAACTCGCGCATCTTCTCAAAAATTCACACATTGTAAGAGTTTTTGTGATTTTTGGAGGTCCCATAGCCTTCTTAAGCTTGATTCCATGAAAATTGTAATATGCACCACACTTAGATTCCTTCTCCACATGAAGGGATAGTCAAAAAATAGGCATTTAGGGAGTTAAAATCAATATTTTTCCTCTTTTTTCTTTCATTTTGCCACATGGATGGCTTTCTTTGATTAAAGTTAAGTTGGAATCATTCTAAATCACATATAAAGCTTGCATCGGGACCAAAAATTAGATATCAATCATTTAGTATGCTCTTCTCTCGCACCATAGAGCGACCTTGAGAATCAGAAAAATGATTGAGGGAAAATTTCATCTCCCTTAAAAGACAAAGTCTTTAGGAGAGGACAACATCCCCCCTCAGGAATCCTCTTAGTTTATTTTTCAAACACATCTTAAGATTGTAAAGGGCCCATACATGCCCACCTGCTACAAAGATAGGATAGTGTTGAAATTTACTTTCTTAGATTAAATCACTAGGGAAGTTTAAAGGTTTTGTAACGGGCCCATACATGCCCACATGTCCACAATCTAGGATAGTTTCTAAGATTTCTTAGATTAAATCACACTAGGGAGTTAAAGGATTAGTAAGGACCCATATGTCCACATGCTAGTTCTCTAGGGACTTTAAAATTACACAAGGTTGTACCAATGGCATTTAGTTAACTAGGTAATCAAGACTTGTAAGGACCACACGAAGTCCACATGCAGCAAGGTTACACCTAAATTATTAAAAATTTGGCACACTTTCACTTGTTCACACACAAAGTCACTATTCACTCACATAGTTTTCATCTCGAAACATGGAGGTTGAAGTAAGTTTCATCCAAAGGGATTCTAAAATACCCCACCCTTTTCTTGACAAAACTATCCACTACCACTTAACTTCAATGAGATTGCTTCACACCCCCAATATCTCAAACAAACATCTAAAATTTTTCAAAAAATTCACTAATTTTTCCTCCACAGGAGGTGCCAAAAGAACTTTTTTAATCTAGGTAGGATCTCGAGGATAGGCATCCAAATAACTCCTCGTTATCTAGTTATCACATCTTCAAACAATAGAAGTTGTCAAATATGGAACTTTAAATCCTCCAAGTCAAGTGTTCCTACACCATAAGGCAGGGAGATACCCGTGAAGGGTTGAAGGCCGAGGTTCAGTTGTTCTGTGCATCCCCCCTTGAGGCACCCACCTCTTGGATGAAATCCAGCCCGTGACCCATTTCTTAGGCCGAAAATCTAAATGTCGCACTTTGACTGAGGTACCTAGTGACCAAATTTTAGGACATCTACCTAGGCGGCAATTGTGGGCTACAATTGCACCTTGATCAGATTTTGTGTGGCTATTGGGAAATATCGCCAGCTCTTTTGGGATATGCACCCTCTACCCCTCATTATAACTAATTACTTCATCCTTCACTATTTCCTCTTCTGGTGGCTTCAGACCCCACTGTTGAGTGCGATTGGAAGGTCCAGTGTTATTTGAGAGGAAGGACATTACGTCTTTTAGGACACGAGCATTTTTGTTTCCTTTGTTCTCCACGTGGAAAAAACCTACCTACCCACATGTATTCTTATTTATCAAATTGATTTATATATGATACTCTTGTGATTACATACGATTGTGAGATATATTGTGAAGGTCCAAGTTATACAAAGTCTCGTGTTCATTAATTTCTCTCATCACCATTTGCACACATCCAATTTTCTATTCGGACATGATAGGGGACCCACAGAATCCCCGTCATTCCAGATGCTTGTTAAATCTCCCTCCTATTCTAGGGGGATTTCCTAGTCTTGCCAACTCATCGGATCCACCTTCTCACACTCCTGTGAGTGCTATTGTCTTAGGATCTACTTTTCTCAGTTCCACTTTACTTGGGTCCACTTCCCAAGATCAACCATCCACCCACTTTCCTGTACAAGGAAGAGAGGGGCACAATTCTTCCCCAGGAGGAAGTACAACCCCACCTAGCCCCCCTCACAGGCTAGGGACACACACCACTCACACCATGGCTAGAACAAACCCTCTTTCAGGGTTAGGCACACAAAACATTCCCACCATGGCTAGAGCTAATCCTCCACCACAACCCCGGATGCCATACTTGGCTTTCCTCAACATACCAGATCTGACTAAGCTCACCAATGATCCTATATTGCATGACCCCACATGGCCCACCATGCCTACCAAACTCCCGTCATACATTCCCAAGTTTGAAGGAAAAGCGAGAGACAACCCAACCAACTATATCATGACCTTCCACTTATGGTGCTCTTCAAACAACATCATGGATGACTCTTTCCGATTGAGGTTATTTCAACGCACACTCACTAGCCCATCAGCCAAGTGGTATGTAGAATAAAAATCTGGGTCCCATATGACCTTTGAATCTTTGGCCAAAGCATTGTTTACCTTCTTTCAACTACCAATCCGTCATGATAATGGTCTCGAACTACTCTTAGAGTTTAAACAAACCTCCGCTATACACATCGCTGACCACATTCACGAATGGCGTCGGTGACGTAGTCTATGCAAAGCATAAGCCACCAGGCAACAATGCCTTAATTGGTTTCTTAAATCCCTTATTTCCCTCCTTGCCAAAGACATGGCTGCCACCTTCCCTCAGTCTGAAGAAGAAGCCATCAACAAGGCTCAATAGTTCAAACTCATTTGTTCTCAGTCAGGGTACTTATATATGGTACTACCTGATGCCCCGAGACCCATGTCATTCAGCCAGGACAAACCTGGGATGTCTCACTCCACAGATGAATCCACATGTCCAAAAACCACCTATGTATGGAACACCTTAGTATTCGTTGGTATATGGAGTACCCCCTTATTATACTCCTCCCCCTTATCAACAACCATATCATGTTTCCCCCCCTCCACCCATAAGTGCAACCCCCCCAGGCAACCCCGGTACGCCCAACAGCCCAACCAAGTTCTAGTACCCCCTCTACATATGCCTACACCCTAAGCACTAGTGAAAGCACCACACCTTCCTATGTACCCTACGGATCATTACTACACCATAATCTGTACTTCCCATTTCTTGGTCCTCCCTCGTCTATTGTTTCTCCACAAGGAAAACCACACACTGGGGTTAATTTTGTTCAACCCTCTCCTGTTCAACAATATCAAAATTTTGAACAACTAAATATGGCTAATCCGACCCATCAGTCGAACAATACCAAAAAGAAAGGGAAAAACTGAAACAATAATAATCCAGGACTAGGAGGGAACCAAAACCACCCCCAACAGAACCAACCTATCAGGGGCAACCAAAATCAAGGGAACCAGAACCCCCAAGGGGGAAATAACAACAAATTCCAAGGGAAGAATAAAAAAAATCTTCAAACAAATTTCCCTTGCACCCTTTGTGGTGAGGATGGCCATTATATTCACGATTTCCCTCAAATTGCTGACTTTAAATGGATGAAAGAATTCGGAAATGGACCACGTCCCCCAGTACTGCCTGCTCTGCAACATGCCCCACAACAATATGTGCNTACAAAACCCCATACCACACCAAGGGGTAATGAACACCCAACAGGAGATGCATCTGGCCCCACCACTGATGCGACAGTATGCAAACCCAAGAACTCCTAAAAACTGTACTATCCTCCTCACTAGTGAGGAAGAAGTTCTTCTACAAACGCACAGTCATCAATACAGCACATCTCCTGACCCTGCTCCCACTACTTGGGAAGTAGCACTAGTCACAACTAGCCCACCTTTGATGATTCCTCACCCTAATACTGAACCACCCCTTCGTATTCCTCACATCCCATTACGACGGAATGTCAACAACCCTCAGGCTAGGGCGGCACACAATTACAGTCTGGTCGATGACTTGGCACAATCTCTTGCTACCATTTCAGTTTTAGAAGTCCTTCAAACCTGCCCTACCCAATGGAAGTCATTACTTTCTGCCCTAGGGGCAGTCGACCCTGCTGATACTCACCTCATCACCTTTGATATTGATAGTGGGGAACCTCGTATCCCCACTCTGGTCGCTTTCCAAATACCAATTAAAATATGGAACATCACAGTTCACCACTGCATCATTGATGAAGGTGCATCCACCTGCATCATGTCCAAAATGGTATGGCAGAAACTGGGTTCCCCCGAGCTCATCTCATCAGCCATCACTCTGAGAGCTTATTATGGATGACCATCCTCTCTTGAACGGATTTTTCAAAATGTCCTCGTTGAACTCAGGGGAAAACTATCCTCATTGACATTGAAGTTATCGATGCTTCACTCGATTACAACATTTTTTTTGTGCGTAGCTACATGTATGCAATGAAGGTTGTGGCCTCTTCCATGTTTCGCACAATGATGTTCCCCCACAACGGGAAAATTGTCACCATTGACCAAGTATCACATTACGAGCCCAACCTTTCCTCCAACATCTTACCTCTCGTTCACACTAATCCCGAGACCTACCCACTCATTGAGATGGGTCTCGTAATTTTCAAAGACCCATCCTTTCTAGGGACATACCATGGAGCACCTCTGCTCATACATCCCTCAGCACAAGTATGTGTCATATCATCCAATGGAACATAAACTGGAGATACCCTTCCTTTAACAAAGGCTTCATTATTATCTGATGTCCCACTAGTCACAGAGCTCCTTCCTCAGGAACCCCTTGAGAATCCTCTAGCTCCCCCTGTTCCTGATTATACCCTCCCCCAGGGCCACATTCCGGTTTGGGAGACATTCCCCCAAGCCATTACTCAAATCCCCTTCTTTTACCCCTCGTCAGGTGTATAAGATTTCCAGGTAGCCGTAACGCTTACCCTTCCCAATATGGTGCTGGAAATTCTAGTATGGTATCTAAATCCACTTGAGATGGTCCCTCAACCATCCCTCCCTCCCAAAGAAGGAACCCCAATGAAGATTCCAATACTTACTCCAACCACACCACCCTCACCCCCACTCACTAACACTAATACTATAGCTAGCGGTAGAAGGAAGAAGAAAGATCCCATCACTCCACTTCCCCGATGAGTTCAGCCTCCTTGTGCACTATGCGAGAAAGACGAACACCCCACTAATAAATGCTCATCCCTCCCCGAGCTACAAAATTTAATTCAACTACCTCGGGCAACAACACCACTGATATTTTCCTCTAGTTCACCCAATACTACCACCACTACATCCCCTACTACATGTATCAAAGGTCTGCAAACCAAATTCGTATGTGTCATCTTGTCAGAGTATGGCCATTACACCCACCATTTCTTGCCATTACCGCAATTTTGACAGACGCTAACGGTGGTCCATCGGAGCTTCCAACAAGAAAATCCTCCATCTACATCATCTAACACACAGTTCACTGGCATCCACTATGTCACAACCTCTGTCAATGAATGTATGTGACGCCCTTGCACTCTATGTGAATCAATTGATCACTTCACATATCAGTGTCCCATGATTATTGAATATAGGCATCGTCAAATGGCCCTTATTCAAACTCCTCCCATCCCCCCACCGCCAACGATGCCCGTAGTTCCCCATACTCCCTCTCTATATATTGTTTATATATTCTCCCATAAGCCTGAGGGACTTCCCACTCCTTCGTGGTTCATAGATAGTCTGGAGGAGGATTTGCCCCCAAATCCCCCCAATTCTCCCATTCATTTCCCCATGGAAATCTTATGCCCAACTTCCATTTTTAATCCACAATATCTCGATATTTGGTTTATGTCGAGCAAACCATTGCAACCTACTTGCGACACTCCCTCTCCCTTGTCACCACCAGAAGATAACAACACGATGACAGTCACCAATGTTATTCCCTTGGATCCACTAGATTCTCGATAGTTCTACTGCGACGAGGACATCTTCGAAGAATTAACTTCCCCCGATTTCCCATGGGATCTGCTCCATCACTGAGCGCTCTTTCTGTCATAGGACGCCTTTGCCCCTCCTAACCAAAACACCATGCACGCAATCGAATCCAAATATTTTATCCCATTAGGGTAGATAGACTGGTTCAATAACCCTATACCTGCCCCCAATGCTTTTGAAGAAGGAAACATGGCCAACATTTCCCCCACCGTCAAAATCGATATTTCCATCAAGCCTAGAGTTATAGATGAAATCACCATCAGCGCCGCATGCCCTCCTGAAGATATCTTATCTTACAAAGTACTTTTTCAGGAATACCGGGACATTTTTGCCTGGTCATACATGGAAATACCCAGCTTCGATCCCTCTATTGTCGAACATCATATTGACACATGGCCTAATATCACCCTCGTTCATCAAAAGAAACGCCCACTACACCCATCCAAAGTAGCGGCCATCAAAGCCAAAATTGACAAATTACATGTTGTAGGGTTCATATACCCCATCGCATATACGTCATGGGTCTCCAACCCCATCCCCGTTAACAAAAAGCAGGGCATTATTCGTGTCTGTATGGATTTTCGTGATCTCAATCACACTTGTCCCAAAGATAATTTTCCAGTGCCCTTTATTGACCAAATTATCGATGATTGTGCTGGCCACGAAGCTTTGTCCTTCATGGATGGTTTCTCTGGCTATAACCAAATTGAGATCCACCCAGCCGATCAATACAAAACCACATTCACTACCCCCTGGGGTACTTTCACCTATCCTGTCATGCCCTTCGACCTCAAGAATGTTGGTGCCACTTTTCAAAGGGCCATGACATAAATATTTCATGATCTGGCTCATATCATCCTCGCATACTTGGACGACCTCACCGCCCGATCCAAGAAATGCACTCAACATATCAAGGATTTACAAATCGTCTTCCAAAGGTGTCATCAATACAATATCCGCTTGAACCCCCTCAAGTGTGTATTATGCATCACCATCGGCTGCCTCCTTGGGTTCATCGTTCCCCAACGCAGCATTACCATAGACCCCATCAAGGTCCAAGCCATCACAAAAATTCCCCCACCACAAAATTTACGCCAACTACAGAGCTTACAAGGCAAAGGTAACTTTCTACGACTCTTTGTCCCAGATTATGCCACTCGTGCACATGGTTTCCTTCACTTGCTACGCCACGACATCCCATTTAAATGGGATGAACATGCCCAGTCCGCTTTCGATGACCTTAAAGGGGAACTCTCCAACACCCTGTTGATTAGTCCACCTGACTATGATCATGACTATATCCTCTACTTATCAACATCAGTCATCTCAGTAGCAAGAGTTCTCATCCAATTAGGGGATGATGCTCGTGAGCATGTCATTTATTACATTATTAAGAATCTTTCAAGACCACCATTGAAATACAATCACAAAGAGAAACTCACCCTTGTAGTTGTCCTCATAGTCGAGAAGTTGCGCCATTACATTCTGCTTCGAACTACCAAAGTCATCGCAGATTCCAACCCAATGCAATACTTTCTCAGTTGCCAACAAATCAATGGAAAATTTTCCTGATGGATCGTTATCCTTCAGGAATATGACCTCGAATTTTCAACACCCAAGAGCAAGAAATCCCTCGTCCTTGTCGAACTCATTATGGCATTTCCTTCCGATACTACTAGCTCTCCCGTCAATACCGACTTCCCCAATGAACATCTCTTTTTCATCCCCTCAGATGATCCTTGGTATGACAATCTCCTCATCTACCTCTGAACACATAATTTTGGAAACCACCTCTCCAAGGATGATCGTCAGCGTATTCAACACCAGGCCCCTCATTACCTTCTTATCGACAATATCTTATATCGACGAGGGGTTAACACCATACTTCGTCGATTTTTTACTATTGACGAAGCCGACAGATTCTTGAATGATTGCCACAATGGCGCATGTGGGGGCCACCTCTTAGGGATGTCCATGGCCCAGAAAATTATTTGGGCAGGCTATTTTTTGGCCCACATTTTTTCATGATTGCATCCACGCTGTGAAATGATGTGACAAATGTCAGTTCTACACCAAAAAATAAAGAGAACCACCTTCTCTTCTCCACCCAGTCATTACTGTGGGCCCCTTTTGCAAATGGGGCATTGACTTCATGACTTGCAACCCCCCATCTAGCAATGGACACAAATACATAGTCATGGTAGTCGATTACTTCACCAAATGGGTCAAAGCCATGCCTACCTTCAACAACACTACTGACACTACAACACATTTTTTATTTAACCACGTCATCTCCTGCTTTGGAGTCCCACTATAGTTAGTCTCCGATCACGGGAAACACTTCAAGAATGAGATTTTCATCGAAATCTCCTCCAGGCTAGGATTCTCCCACGAGTTCACCTCCCCATACTACCCTCAGTCAAATGGACAGGTAGAGGCGGTCAACAAGGTCCTCAAAACCATGTTGCAGTGCACTGTTAACAAACATAAGACCAATTGGCACCATATGTTGTTTTCCGCGCAATGGGATTATCGCATGGTAGTCAAAACTGCCACTGGTTTCACACCATTTCATCGTGCCCATGGGGTCGAGGCCACTCTCCCCATTGAGTGAGAAATTCCCACCTTACGCACCGCTATTGAGATTTTACTCAACACTTCCCCAATGGAACAATGTTTGTTGAACTTAGAGTCGCTGGATGAAGACTGTCGGTCTTCATTATATAACAATGAGGTAGCCAAAAAATGATCGAAGGCTACCTTCAATCGCCATGTCAACCTTTGATCGTTCAATGAAGGTGACCTTGCCCTTTCTTACGATATCGCCCACAATACCTTCATCCATGGCAAGTTTGATTCATTATGGCATGGACCTTACACCATCCAACATTGCCTCACTAAAGGCGCATACATCCCGGCCTCTCCTGAATGCCACCCCCTCAAAGAACCCGTCAACGGGTTTTACTTAAAGAAATTTTATGCCAGAGCGTAGCCATGCTACACTAGGATTTTTCTTTTTGTAGAGTTTTTAGTCTTCTTTTTTCCTCCATATCTTACGTCTAATCTATCATTTGTGTTATTGACAGATGCCTCCTCCATCGACCTTCCACATCGGTTACACCGATGGAGCTAGTCGTTGGACACAAAATCTCACTTCGGCCGCTTGGGCCCTTTATACCCACTTGCATGACCTACTCCACTCTAATGGCGTATGCCTAGGCTTAGCTACCAACAACCAAGTTGAATACACAACCATTATTGGCCTCCTTGCAGAGGCCAATAGCTGCCATATTCATTACCTAAGTGTCTTACTAGATTCCCAACTCATCATCCTCCAACTCAATAATGTGTACTGTGTTCTCGATTCTTGCCTCTTTCGCAAATACCTGCAAGTTATACTTTTATATCGACATTTTGATTCAATTACATTTACACATATCCCAAGACAATTTAATCAAATAGCAGATAATATGGCTAACCTAGTGTTAGATTGACATTTATCACATTAAGATCCCATCACACATACATACAAAGTCTATCACAACATATAGATTAGACGTCATCAAAAGCAATAAAAAACATCAACACATGTGAACATCACAAAGATCCCAAAATGTATATCCATATATATATATATATATATCAATGTTTACAACAAAAAATATAGTACACCAAAGTACAACATTCGTAGGTAAGTGACCATCTCACTCCTATAAATACAAAACCGGTGTCCCAACACCATATACAAAATAGGCTTGTAAGCCTATATAAACACAAAACTCCATATCCTGAGGCACTCAAGGCACCTCTAGAGCACCACCACCTGGTCCTCCCTCTGGAGGAGGTACCTCACCTGCTATCAGTCCCTCGGGCCCTGGGGGAAACCGCCCAGTCATCGTCGCTCCTGCTATCGCTGCTCTATGGATCAGAGTCCACGACTCCACTGGAAGACCAATACACTGCTCCAGGACACCCTCATCTTGGATGTTCACCCACATACCCTCTGACACTCTCTGTACTACCGCCTCTAATCGACGGAGAAAATCCTCAAACTCTCCCCCAACCCTAGCCAGAGGAGCCTATGAGGGCCCTGCACCGGGGTCATCATAGCGGCGTCTCCTGACCATTCTCTCATAATCAACGGGTCTCACCCCAACTTCCTCCCATCGTCATCTCTCCCCTGCTCGTGGCTCCCCCCGCGGTGGTCTCATCGGTCCTTGACGAGTTGGTGCCCTGATCAACTCCACCTCGCTCCTGAGAGGCCCCACATATGCACACATCACAAAACAATGATAGCATCATCATCCATCCATACATAAAATATATGCTATACCATCTCAATCTCAAACCATCAAAACAAATAAATCAACATACCTCTCCGGTCGAACACCTCTCCAGGAGGTAGCACCATGTCCGGGTCCCCCCAAAAGTCCACCCCACTATATGGAAACTGGAAGATAATATGTGGCATTTGACGCCACACCCGTGCAACCTCGGCCGTAAATTAATGGCCCCCCTCCCCACCACCATGGTGAACCAAAATCGTGGCCCACCACCTCAGTCGCGACTCTCACACACCTGGTGCGTCCAAAAGCACTCTAGGGCGCAACATAGCCACCCTCTCCAAGAACCACACTACCAAGATAGACCCAAAGGAGAACTCCCCTGAGTCAGCAGCTCGACACCTGTTTAGTTGCCCCACCATCTTGGCATGCTGCAACAAGCCCCGGGAAAAATGCTCACCTCCCGGCGCCCTCTCCATAATCCTCAGTTGACCCCCACTGATCTGCTGAGTCGCCAGAGACCCATAGAATCTCACAATCATCGCTACCACGCAACGATGCACAATGGAATCCATCACCCCAATACTCACCGCAGAGCTCGACATAAAGTTCTCCCCCTTACAATACCCCCGGGCTAAGACAACCAATTGTCCATCCTCGGGTAACACGGGCTCCACCGATAATAGGGTTCCCCGAAAAGGGAGCCCCGTTAGAAAATATACATTCTCCATCGCAGTGAAGGCCAACTGCTCACCACGCACAATGAAGCATTGTTGGTCTGGGCTCCACATAACAATCAAGAACTGCATCAGGTACTCTTGTGTCGGCACGAGTGAACACTAAAAAAACTTCAACAACCCACAAGTTGCCAAAGTGTCCCATACCGCAGGCTCCTCATCCTTCACTGCCTCCCTCAGACGTGCCCAGTCCCTCTCTCTCCAATGGATCGGCATCGCCAACTAGTCACCTTCATACACATATACAGTACTTGATCAACCATCACAACCCATAAAAATATCAAAATCTGCAAAAAATATAAGTTTATACACCCATCTTCTTTACCCCAAAGGCGCGACATTTTTTCCCACAGGCGCACACCTATATGCGCCTGTTCATCCCATAGTTCGACTGTGGGCCATACAAGAGCGCACACATATGCCCATGTCACACTTACAGATGTGCATCATAGCATGGCTATTCACTACACAGTTGTGCACACATGCACAACTGTCAAGAACACAGTCGTGCATGCATGTGCTGTTGTGATTTGAACAGGTGTGCATTACATGCGTGCCTGTTTTCCCATTTGAGCGCCCCCATGAGCAGCTCTCCCCATTATAGGCATGCACTCGTGCACGCGAATCTTTCAATCGCCTGTGCACTGGGTGACCCACACTCACAAAACCCCCTGTATGGCCATCCATACAACCCCTGCCCAAAAAAGTAATCCTAACTACTATGCAGGAGGATCCGACCACTAACCAGACACTCGCGGATCTTGAATTGGCTAACTCGATCTCCCGAAATCTCCAAATCTCTTCTCCAAACTCTCGTCCAATCACTCTGTCCACAGGTACAAATGAGGTGGCAATGTGGGCCCTACAACTATATACAGTCCCTTTGCCAAAACTTCCAGGATCATTTTCGAGAGCTCCAAGCGTTCGTTTTCCGATCCGTCTTTAGCCACGGGACCAGGATCCTGCCACCTACACAGTCACACTCCTCGGGCCGCCATATTTCCCCGGCCCCCGGGGAGAATTTTTCTCACATCACGCCCAGGTGCACATGCTCTTGTTCAAAATTATCAAATAACCATTATATGTTCTTTATCTTCAGATATTGTTTACGTTGGGTATTTGGTTTTCATGTGTGCAGGTACTTGGTCACCAAAAATCAACACGTCCCTTTCAGGTATAATATGGCTACTAGCATGTAATCATTACCTATGAATATCAATTGCATCTCCCAGTCACACCTTCCGCTCTTTGCCTCTAAGGTCTCCTCATCCGGCTCTGCAATACTCACACCTTTGTTGCATTTCAGTACTGTCACCTGATAGCACTCTTCCCCACATGAGTTGTCCCATTTATAGTCCCCCTTAACACTTTGACACTCATGCTGCTTTCACCCCTTAGGGTTGGGATTCCTCATAGCCTTTGCATTCCCGAGAATTAGCCGCATGCTCCTTCTCCTCATTTTGCTAACTTCCCCATAATAGACTCCCGAGTAATCTCGTCACGATTCATATTTTGACTGCACCTCCGCAGTATCAATTATCCCTCCATCTCCTCCACAGTTAGTTTTCCCATCTACAGATTGCCCTCCATTCATTATTCCTAATACAGAAACCCACCTATGGGGCCCCCAACTTTCACCTATTTTTCACGCAACTTGCACCCTCACAGGCCAAGCCAAGCCATATTGCACAAGGGTACCCATTTCCGTATCTGTAAGATCATCCCCAATGATTCTTTATTTATTTGGTAATTGTAAAAAGTCTTTTTTTCTAGCCTTTAAATAGCTTTTTTGTCGTCACCTTTGGTGACCTTCCTTTTTGATGGTAGAAGCAACCCATGTCGCCCTTGGTTGGGGCATTCATTACCTTCCACTTTTGTTGACATCGTCTATAAACCCGAGAATCCCCCAGTCCATGTACCTCCGATCTCTGATTTTGTCCACTTTGTCACGCCTCTGGAACTATACCACCTACATCTAGTCGTCCCCCTGACGCTAGATTCAATTTCATGGTTGTTGCCACTCATACTTCACATATATCCCCAACCAAGGGTAGTCTTGAGTATCACCACTTCTTGAAATCGTCCATGTCCCTCATCAGTTCCTGATCTTATCCAGTGGATTTCCTGAAGCCCTTCTCTTCTGAGAGTCACGTCTCCCTTTCTGTCGACATCAACACAGTTTCCAGACGGGTGACAATATCTTGACTCTCATTACCTTCACAATGAAGAGTCTCAGATGACACAACGAGAACCATCATTTCTCTATGTTGTTGTTGACCCCCACGACATTTGACTTCAACACTTTATCATGTTGCAGTGGGTCTTACTTTGCGACTATTGCAGTTGTTTTTTATATATTTGTCGAAGACCTCTAAAATTTGATAGGCTATCAATGCCTACGTCTCATTGACACTTCTTACAGGTGTCATCACCTCTTTTCAGAGTTTGTTCACCATCAGAATTGTCCTCTGCCTTTATCAAACCGCCCCCGAGGGAGCTGCAGTTATCTACACCAACACATAGCTTTAGTTACTGTACTCCACATTTTTAAGTTACTTGACATGAGCATGGGGCATGCCCCCCTCGTTTGTACATAGTTTTATTCTTCACACCTTGCAAAAGGTTTGGGTCCTACAGGTTCCCCTCCCCCTCCAATGGGTTGCTCTTGAAATTCCTCATAGCGCTTTTTCTTACAAAGATACTCTCAGTAGAAGAAAGATTTATTTATTTCGGCTATATGTATGCTCCTAACCTCACACATCAAAGGGCATCTGTTATCACTGGAATTTCGTCCGCGAATGGTTACAGGAATCCAACATCTTCAAAACACCCATTAGTTCACTCATGGACCAAAAATGCATTTCCAAAAGGTCCAAAACTGTACAACCAGTTAGAAAATCAGCATGCGCTAAGACTACACAGGAAGCGCACACACATGCGCCATCCAGAAATGCAAGAAAAGCGCACATGCACACGATGCGTGACTGTGGACAAAAAAAACCGCGCACCCCTCAGAACGACGCATTTATGATATTGGTCGGCCTTCCACCCACTTCTGGATCATCTTCCAAGTCGATTTGACACCCAAATCTCGGTTGAATCCGACTGGAGGGCTGGTCAAAGACCTAAGGGTGCCCTAAAAGGCCCCTTGTTCACACTAAAGACTGGTTAAATAATGCCTCAAAGTTATGCTATAAAAGGAGGCCATGGGTGCACTATATTTCCAAGGAATTCATTTGTATTGTTATGATGCCTATATTCTCTTGGAGGATCCTCTTTCCTCATCAAAAGCATACAAGCACCATTTCATTTAGCCATTCATATCACCTCTTGAGTGAATGTGCTTTGGATTCTCTTCACCATTTCCTTCTAGTTTGTTACTTGTAAGAAGAGCTCAATATTTGGGGGTCCAAGAGCCCTCCCTTGGAGGAAGAAGGGACCCATAAGTCTCCCTTTCTCTTTGGTGTTTTCCCACTAATAAAATCTTATCCATTGGTGGCATACATGTTGTTTATTTTCTTGTTATATTTCCCTTATGCACTCTAGTTTAGTTTCTTTTATTGTTATTAGCTTAGTTCTTTGCTTACTTCGTATGCTTGTTGTTTCTAACTCTTGCATTCATTGTTGTCTTGCCTAGCTAACCCAACTAGGCTTGTAAGCATCCCTATTTTGCTCATTCAGGTGACAAAAGGGGTGCAACAATTGTTGCTCCCTTTTATCTTCTTCTTTGTTCTAGTGTTTTGTTAGTTTCATTTTTTATCCACTCACTCCTTTGACTGCCAATCCTGGATGCTTCTGTCACCTGCATGTAGTCCACGTAGCCTCTTTGGAGTCGTGGTGGTTTTAACTACTTTGCCAGCTCATCTCATTATTTCTCCAAGATCTCCCGTGCTTCCCGAAGTAATCATTCAGGAAGATTTTCGGAAGATTCTTTTCTTGATTCTGACATGCATGTGATGTCTTCTTAATTTCTGATGCACCTCACAAAACTCGAACTGACACATATTGACAAAAGTTGGATTGATGTGTAGTTAACAAAGATTGAACTGACGCACATGCCTCATGTTGTCCACTACATAACTGCTGAAGTGCACACAAAAACTGAAATATGCACACAACTTTGTTTGTGCACATGCATGATCTTTACTTAAAACTTTGGGTGCCAATGCTTGGCCATTCGCTATTTAAAAAACTTACAAAAAAGATGGTTAAAACAAAACAAAAATCTATATTATTTTAAGACAAATTAAAGAAAAATATAGAATATATAAAATAGCTAAAACAAAAAGAAAATCCACATTCTAAAATAAATGGAAAAAAATCATTTTCAAGATGCCTCACTATTTTATTATATTGATTCCATATCAAACATTCAAAGACAAATTAAAGAAAAATATATAATATATAAAATAGCTAAAACAAAAGAAAATCTACATTCTAAAATAAAGGAAAAAAATCTTCAGGATGCCTCACTATTTTATTATATTGATTCCATGTCAAACATTCAACAAAATTTTGAAAAATTTAAAATTATATATAAAATGAAATTTAATATACTTGAAAGTATATATAAAATGAAATTTAATCTACTTGAAAGCATGCAATTCATCATTTATGATGTTTATAAAATAAAATAATTATGTAAGTATTATTAAAAAAAATTCATATTACATTCATATTAATTAAATATAAAAAAGATAATTATAAATATAAAAAATAATTATATATTTATGTCTTTATGATATACAAATAAAACATTGGAATTACATAACTTTATCTCGAGAATAGAATAGAATTAAATTGAAAATAAATAACCCATATATATATAATTAATGTCTTTATATATACAAATAAAATATTGAAATTAAATAATTTTTATCTCAAGAATATTTATTTGTTTATGATATACGAATAAAACATTGGAGTTAAATAACTTTGATCTCAAGAATATTTTTTTTTTTATGATATACAAATAAAACATTGGAATTAAATAACTTTGATCTCAAAAATAAAATTATATATATATATATATATATATATATATATATATATATATATAATTTTTAATTTTTCCTTAAGTTATTATTAGTACACCATTTATATTAATTAGAGATACTTATGTCTTTCATTTATAAAAATAAAATAATAAGACATGAAAAATACAAAACTTTCATGTAAGAGATGAATTAGACTGAAAATATCTTTCTTTACTACAGAGATGGAATTACTTTATAATGGAGCTAACCATATATTCTATAATGGGTTAATTATATACTAAGGAATCAAACCATCTCATTTGTCTCACTTTGCTATAATAAATCTTTTATCTCAATATATGATTAGATGTCAAAGGAAAACTTTATAATGGTCCAACTAATAATTTAGAGCTTTTATCTCAAGATGAAATTAAATGATGTTATATATAAAATCTCTAAATTATTAGTTGGCCCATTATAAAGTTTTCCTTTGACATCTAATCATATGCACATCATTTTAAAATTTTCCTTAAGTTATTATTAGAAATCAAAGGAAAACCAAATCTTTTATCTGAGGATATGATTAGATGTCAAAGGAAAACTTTATAATGGGCCAACTAATAATTTAGAGCTTTTATCTCAGGA
>ML802833.1:706174-723883 GCA_009831015.1 Picea engelmannii | reverse complement strand
AATATAGATTTAATATTGCATTTAATTTAGTGATGACATATAAATATAAGCACAATGTTACATCCAAATCAATTTTTCCATATAAACATATATGGAAATTTAAGCAACAAAATGACACCAATAATGACATTTAGGTAGAAATAAATTCCATTAATCTTGGCAGTTTTTTCAAATGATTTTGATGTAAACGATTTGTTTTATGTAAACGATTTTTGATATAAAGGCTTTTGCAAGATGAGGCGATTAAGGATGACACTACCTTGTAATATAATGTGCTTTGAGAATTTCATAATTTCATTGAATATCATTCAAATTTAGTCTCTCTGAATATAGACTTATAGACTTTGACCTAAGTGTAGATTTACGTTGAGGTTAAGAAAATTGTGACATATAAAAGGATGAAGTGCTTATTTGTTGTGTTGGAAGGAGTTTAGATCATTTAGAAATATGTGGTATTAGAAGAGAGGGATGAGGATTTCAATGAAAATTAAAAAAATTTGATTATTTTATTGGAAAAAAAAAAGTTTGATTATTTTATTGGAAAATAAATATTAACACATTAGGAGAAGATTACCAATGTGTTTTTCACTGATTAAT
Source organism: Picea engelmannii (assembly GCA_009831015.1). NCBI lineage: Eukaryota > Viridiplantae > Streptophyta > Pinopsida > Pinales > Pinaceae > Picea > Picea engelmannii. Next base: position 723,286 of record ML802833.1, on the reverse strand, counting down.
ATGACCTCCCAAAACAAATATATAAAAAAATATTTAAGTAATATTGTAAATATTTTGAATTTATTATTTTTTTCCCAAAGAAAAAAAAATGTAACTTTTATTAAAAGAAATGAAAATTACATTATGAATAATGTATACATAGAGAATGCATTTAGGTATGAGATAACTTTCATCCCCGAGAGGAAGAAAGGCACAAAAAAATGGCCCTAAAAAAATGACTTCATTACATATGAAATCTACACAATAAATAACCACCAATCTCAGCCAATAGAAAAGACATAAAGCAGATCAAAAGAGAACCTGGATGGACTAGACCAGAGAAGCAAGTAACCCCCTCAAAATACGGGACCAAAGGGACAACATGGGAACCTTCAACCACTGAGGGAAATCCAGAAGCCGCAGGCCCTAGACAAACCTCAAAGTGCTAACCCCATCAGCCAAAAATCAACATCGCACACCCATAAAAGTAGGACCTCAAAGCTTTGGAGCAAACCCAGCCAAAAAGAAACAGAAAACCCAAGCATCGGCTCCACACCACAAACTAGAAGGGGATGTATGGATTCCCGACCACCATGACCACCGAGAAAACCATGATACTGCATCAACCCCTGAACATACGAGAAGGGATGGATTGGTGAGGACCACACCCTCAGAAAACTTCAAAAAAACCTTCGCACACATTAAAGAATGAAGAAAGAATAGTCTAAAATCTTGCAGACAAATGATTAGGCTCCAAAAACTGGATATGAAAGAACAACCAGAGGATAAGATAACATATCCCGACAAGAAAGGACCCAAAGATGGGTATACATCAATCCATGAACAAGTCAATATGAAACCAGAGAGAAGGAATTTGCAAAAACCTTGCCGAGAGCAAGAAACTATACACACCACCCAAGATAAACCAGAGAAGAAGAAGACTAGATCTGAGCGGCAAGCCACCCTCTCAGGAAAAAGAGGAAACAAAACTTCTGAATCCTGGCAGTTGAAGGTTGAATTTGACTCCCAAACAATGAGCCACGATTGTGAAGACTAATGCCCTGCATCAGATCCTGAAAACAAACTCCAAGACAAAAGGTAGATGTAGTGGAGGGAACACATAGGCCTGCCCCACCAACAAATGAAGCCCATATCCAGAGACGAGAGAGGGCGATCCGAGCCAGAAGGGAAAGAGAACGAGGGAAAAGACGTCGTGGAAAAACACAGGTCTACAACCAAGGCCTGGATCTCGACCACCGCTTGAACACAGAAAGCAAAAAAAGAAAACACAAACCTTCCCGGAAGAAAACATAAGAAGTAAATCTACACCCAAATCCTCAAAGGATCCCACGAGGAGAAATAAGGAAATACGTAGGATTGACTCGGGTCTGTGGCTAGGGTTTCCCCTAGCCGCACCCCCGTATTGTCAATGGGTCCTATCCGTCTATTGTTTGTTAGTTTTAACTGATGTGGGGGTAATACTTTGAATCTACTATTAATGTAGTTCACATTCTTTTCTTATATAAACATTTGATCATATTCTTTGATGGTTCTTACCAATAAACATTATTTTTTATGGTTCCTATAAAAAAAAAGCTATGCAATGTACACCAATTTGAGCTATCGCATAATTAAATTTATTAAGTCAAAATTTTGAAACGAACATTCTCAACCTATTAATATCATTTTCCTCAATATTTAAAACAATGTCATCATTGACATCCTAAGCATTAACTGTTATATTTTCCTCCACCCAATGGGAATGATATTATTGTCTAGGAAGGACAAGCTAATTAATACTCCTAAATGGGGTGCAACCTGTGGTGGTGGGGGCCGAGCATGTGGTTGGTGAATCCAACCCACCACTATGCATTATATGATAGGTGGCTACACACTTGTGAAGGGTCTTGTCACAAGTTGTCTCATCATGAAAGAGTGGGGTGGTGAAGGTATGGGGGTCTTCAACCCAACCATTTTCATGAACGATCTACAACTCAGGTGTAGGTGAGGTACATGGTGCATGACATTGGGTGTTATGATGTGGTTGGGGGATTTTATACAGAGCATACCGAAGTCAGAAAGGAGCATCATAAAATGAGTTGGTGGTTAGAATTGGAGTTGGGTCTGATGGACAACGATCATGCCTTTATGATCGAGCCTGTAGATGTAGGTTTTTGGAGCTAGAGGGAGGGATAGGCGTACTAGAGAAACCCTAATGGAAGAGTGATGAGTGTGTTGGGGTTCTCTTGGTTGGGTTAGGTTTCAAATTTACTCGAAGAACCTTGAATATCCTGCATTTTTAAGTCGGTTCGACCGTGCAAGATGATTTAGGACTTGCAAGGAAGGTGTTTGCAATCAGGCGTGTTTTGATAGTCCATGTAACAATCTTCTCTGAGTGAAGGGGCTTACTTGGGGTGGATAACTACTCATAGTAGTTGGTGGCATGTGTTTGAAGGTATGTCTTGGGGTGCATGGAAGGGACAAAGGAATTCGAGGAAAGGTGGGAGGGGGAGTAGGGGCCCAACCTCTTGCTCTCTGTCACATAAGGAGGTAACTAGGGCTGAGTACGAGGCCACCATTTTTGAGTGTCAATGTGATGAAAAAGTTTCATCTAAGGCCAAGGTGATGGTGAAGGAGGTAGAAGTAGTGCTGGTGGTCAAGAGAAAACATACAATTGATACCCAGATATTGGAGGAGGCCAGGGAATGGATTGAGGACCCCATCCACTCTTGAAACAGAGATACAAAGTAATTTCGGTTGGATGAACTCACTGGTTTGTTAAAAATTTGATTGCTCATGTACTAGTAATTGTAAAAACAAAGCAGTAAGAAATTTTGCAATCCCTACGTATCTTTGAAAGGAAGTTCGAGGTTGTCTATGGGGTGGACTTTGGAGTTAAAATCACAGTCAAGGAAGTTCCAGAGGAAGCAGGTAAAGGAAAAAGGGAGATAGGGTCGTTTAGCACGGTGGGAGCAAAGGAGAACCTGATTGAAGTGGACATGGAAGCTCAACATATGAAGGATGCTCGTGAGGACTTAGAGGACGTCAACTTTTTGACGCTTGAATCCGTCGGGACCGAAACAAAAACCTCACGAGGATATGAATCTTCCTGCATTTTTAAAGAGGTGGTACTCCTCTTTGGCTAAAAGATATATCTTGAATATTTTGAATTAGGAGAATACTTAGGAAGCAAACCCTAGGTCTTTATTGCTTGAATGTATGAAATCATATGGTCTTCAATGACCTGATATAATCTTTATGTACATCAAGAAGTCTCATTTTAATAAGAAAAGATTGAAGGAGGGCTTCAACATCATAATTTCTTCGTGATCAACATCACATAAACAATCTTCTTAATCATATATAAATGCATCCATGTCTTCCTCATGGAAATATGAGAGAATAATTTGATCATCTAAAATAATTTTAAAAGAGTACTACTTTCAAGATCAAAAGAAAATTTGAAAGGTCAATCTCAAATACCTCATACTTAAAACTCAAAGTTACAAGATATAGTCAAAATCAACCCCGAAGTAATTCTTTGTGGAGTTTTATTCATGAAATATGTTCTTCATTACAAAATCTTTGATAGTCATATATACAACTATAAATACTCATATAATACAAGAATACAAGAAGAATACAAGAAGAACACTCAAGAACTTAGCCTTGTGCCCAAGAACATAAAGCTATGAGAAATGGTTAGAAGAATAGAAAGAGTGGAGAAGATGGAGATCTCTTTTTTTTAATCAGAAGCTTGGCTGTGTATTCATGGTTGTAACTTCTTCTTCCTCTGATATTCTACCTCGCCCCTTTGATAATTCTCTCTCTTGGATCCCTTGATGAAGCCCTTCTCTTTTTAAAATGAGATCTTCTAACTACTTGAGTAGTTAGGGTTTTTCATCTCTTGAATTTCATGTACAATTCTTTTCTTGAAGTATTCTCTTTAATTAAAGCCTCATTAATTCCTCATTAATGAAATTACATCATCAATATATGCATATCTAAAATGGGACCCTTTCCCTTTTTAATAAAAGTTTTTAAATAAACTTTTATTTTTCAAAATTCAATTAATTGCCCTTTAAAATAGGGGGATTGTGTTTTAAATTTATGGAAGTGAAAATCAACTTTTCAACCATAGAAATTAATTCATATGTGATATTCATCATCTTATATTTCCAACTATATAAATTTTTCCCAAATCTTTCGCTCGGATATGAACTCGTGAAGTTGAGTTGTCATGCTAGCCCATTAAAAATGAAGTTGACTGATATTTTAAATTTTGAGAAAAATATAGCAAATTTCAGCCTTTGAAACCTCTACCGTCATATTCTACATTGAAATACCTTTCCAACGGTATAAATTTTGCGTGATTCCGACACACGGAGCTCAAGTTTTGGCCTTCGCAAGATTAACACTCAACCACTATCGATCAAAATTGATGGACAAATGTGGGCCCTTGATCTTGGATTTGTCCTCCTTCAGGAAATTTCGACTAGTCTTCATGAAGATTATCCCACATGCATGGGAATAGTAAATTCTTAGTGGCATATAATGTTAAGTGTAATATATAGTTGACAAGAAACAAAGAAGAGAGGAGATTATGGAGCTTGGAGGATTTGACCCTTAGAAAATTGTGGAATAAAATAATAATTTTGCATGCCAAGTCAACCACCAATCTGCCAAGTCAACATATAAATTTTCCTACCAAATATTTCCATGTCATATTCTGATAAGTCATCATTAATTTCAATGTGTCACATTCATAAGCTTCCAAATGTCACCAATGACTAAATGCCATGTGTCACATTAGTGATCCAGATTGATTTTGGCACAAAATGAGAGCATAGATATAATAAAGAAATGTACAGAGATGTATGAGATATCCAACAATATAACAGAAATATATCAGAGATATAAGCACAAAGATACAATAATACATGATTTCTATTAATGAAAGAAATGTATAGAGACTGTAAAAATACAGAGTGAAAAGACTCGCTAGAATGGTGGCAACTTATCTCTGAGAAGAGATGTGATGGCTACTCGCATTCGCAAGAAGATGATTGTTACAATGAGTCTCCAAAGGCCCTTTTAACACAAGTAATATCCAAAACCCTGACCTCGGAAGATGAAAATCCAAAAGGTTTGTGGGCCCCGATGGGGGTAGTTGATACGTCAACTTCCTGAGGGCATAAATTTTGCAGACGATCTCCATTTGGGGCGCTCGATACACCGTTGGAAAGGTCTAACCGAGAAGAATGATTTTTTGCTAACTTGGGTTAGTGATTTTGACAGTCACCTGGGCCCCAAATCCCCAAAAAACGTCGTTTAGGGCCTCAAAATGACCCCAGAAGTTTGGAACTCGAAAAAATGCCGAAAATTGCCAAGATGGAAAACTGTTTTTCAAGCCCGTGGAATAGGTGGGTGACCACCGATATCCACCTAGATCAATCCTCCCTCCTTGGGAATAAATGTTCTCCATTGCATTGAGTTCCCGGGGGGAGAGGGGAAATTGATTGTTGAATTTGAATCTTGGTGAGTTACTTGCCTCGTTGGAGACGTCACGTTGCTTGGTTTGTGGAAGGCTGTCATGAACCTGTTGTTGACGAGGCTGAGTCTTTTCAACAAGTCGAGCTACATGAGAGGAATGCATGCAAAAAGAATCTTTGTGCTTTTTTGCAACCTTTTCGACCTGCTTCTGTTGGATAGAAGGTGCTTGGGGCGAGGCTGTAGTGGTTGCAATGTCCTTTTGTACCCCTTTTGAATAGATTGTGAAGAAGCTAAATTTTGTAGTATGAGATACTACCTCGCGGCACTGTTTAGGTGGGACATTAGTTGGAACTACCTCTATTATTCTATAGAGATGACCCCCCAAAGAAATAATGACATTGCGAGGTCGAGACTCATAAACAACATGGCATTTCCACATATATGGCTGGCACAAGAGAACATCACAGACATCCAATGGGGAAACATCACATAATACCTCATCCTTGAAGGGTTGGATGTCATATGACAATTGACACTGCTGGCTAACACAAAGATCTCATCCCTAGAGAAGCAACCCGATGTTGTATGGCAAGTCTGAAAGTCCACCCCTGTTCTTTATCCCTCTCCCATTTTCTAGTGTCCTTCTTCGTCTTCCCGTGACCCTTATTTTCCTGTGGCTTAGACTAGTTTTCAGGAAACTATTTGTTAGGGCCGTCTTTCTCATACTTTGGTTGTTGCATATTTGCAGATCCTAACTCTCATTTGTTCTGGTGCCTAAATTTCTACTCGATTTTAACAACATATTGATACATAACACCTCTGATGAGATATCCAGAAAATCCATATCAATTTGGATGTATCTGTGTAGAGCTCCACAGTATTTCAGAACCAAATGTCACTCTGAGTCTTTGATACCCAGCTTGATACACAAGGTATGGAAGGTATTGGTGAACTCCGTCACTACTTGGCCCCTCTCTTTCCGTAGTGTGGTCCATCTCATGTACTAGTCTTCATAGTTGCCAACAGGGTAATATTGTTCCTTGATCGCATCCACAAAAAAATACCAAGTGGGATCGACCCCATATATTCTGGACTCCTCTATGGAACTTTGCATCCAGTAAGTTTCCCACCAATTTTTGACATTGGGGAGAGCCTTAAGGAGTGCAAAGGTGATCTTTTCCCTGTCTGAAAAATGGTGAACAAAGAAATACCCTTCTAGCAGATTTAACCATTTTTCTAGGGCATCTGCATCTATTTGTTCTTCAAATACGAGAATATCAAAATCAAATTGTACCTTTAAAGGCAAGGTGCCTCCAAAGTGGTAATTTTATGAATATGCGCTTGTTGTTATCAACAGACGTTGAAGGACGTGGGAAAAATTCTTCATCATTTCGTACCTCTGTCGCGTGAGAGCTTCCTCAAGCAATGGATTAATAGAATCTTCTGCTCCACTATTTTTCTTTTCTTCCTCCATGGAGGGTTTCTTGGGTGTGTGAGAGCTATTTTCCTCAAGAGAGACAAGCTCAAGACCGAACTTGATATACTCGGACCTTGTCGGGAACATGTACTGAAAAATGATCAAGAGCAACCTGCTCTTATACCACTGATCCAGATTATTTTTGGCACGAAATGAGAGCGGAGATATAATAAATAAATGTATAGAGATGTATTAGATATCCAACAATATAATAGAAATATATCATAGATATAAACACAGAGATACAATAATACATGATTTCTATTAATGAAATAAATGAAGATAAACTGTAAAAATACAGAGTGAAAAGACTCTCTAGAATGGTGGCAGCTTATCTCTGAGAAGAGATGTGACGACTACTCACATTCGCAAGAAGAGGATTGTTACAATGATTCTCCAAAGGCCCTTTTAGCATAAGTAAAATCCAAAACCCTAACCCCAGAAGATGAAAAGCCAAAAGGTTTGTGGGCCCCGATGGGGGTAGTTGATACATCAACTTCCCGGGGGCGTAACTTTTGCATACGATCTTTGTTTGGGGTGATCGATACACCTTTAGAAAGGTCTAACCGAGAAGAACGATTTTTTACTGGCCCAAGTCAATGTCTTTAGCAATCACCTGGGCCTCAAATCCCCAAAAAACGTCGTTTAGGGCCTCAAAACGGCCCTAGAAGTTTTGAACCCGAAAAAACTATCGAAAAACTACCGAAAAATTGCCAAGATGGAAAACTGTTTTTCAGGCCCGTGGAATAGGTGGGTGGCCACCGATCTCCACCTGGATCAATTAGTTATCTGCCATGTCAATCCAGTTGTAGGATGCCACTTGTCATATTTTCATAGGTATGATTGTAGGTTGCCACTTTTCATATTTTCATAGGTCTCCATGTGTCAATACAAGAGTGGATGACATGTGGAAAACTCTTATTGGTTGGTGGTGTAATATGTGAAACTTTGGGTAATATTTTAAGTATGGGAGGGATTTGTGAGAGGGGAGAGTGAAAGGGTAGTTAAGGGGGGTAGTTTGTAGGTGGCAGAAGCAGGGAAGGGAAAATGTAGGTAACAAAGTTAGGGAGTGACGTAGGGTGAGGTGGGGAAGGGTAGTTAGGGAGAGGGATAAAGAACAGGGGTGGACTTTCAGACTTGCAGGGGTGAGGAATGTGAGGGGGAGGGGTGAGGTGAGTCTGATAGTCCGAAAGGACTTAGAATTTTTCTAAGTATGGAGTGGTGAGGGGGAGGGGTGAGGTGTGAGTGAGTGCGAGTCCAAGAATTTTAAAAGAAAGTTTAAGTATGGAGTGTGTGAGGAGGTGAGGTAATATATAAGGAGTAGGAATCCGCCTAAGTATGGAAGAGATTTTAAGTTATGAAAGGAGGAGAAAGATAAGACCAAGTATGGAGAAATAAGGAGAAGGTGGGAGATGAGAAAAAATCTAAGTGTTGTGAAAGGGGAAGAAAAAAGATGGGGTTTTAAGCCTATAATATTTTGAGGAAAGCAAGGGTCTTGGGCCCAAAAAATAGAAGAAAAATATGGATCTTGGGCCCAAAAATTTTGGATATGTTTATGAGGAATTAACTTTATTCCACATGGTAGAGGCACCATTTTCCACTTAAAATTTAAACTTGGATATCTTGAGCATACGAAGTCAGATTTTCGATCCGAAAAATGCATGGTGAAGCTGATACCAAGGGATACACAATGAATTTATAATAGTTCACAAATTTTCATCTTCCGATATCATTTTTTTTTATTAATCCAAGAGAGGGAAAATAGAAGAAAAATATGGATCTTGGGCCCAAAAAATTTGGATATGTTTATGAGGAATTAACTTTATTCCACATGGTAGAGGCACCATTTTCCACTTAAAATTTAAACTTGGATATCTTGAGCATACGAAGTCAGATTTTCGATCCGAAAAATGCATGGTGAAGCTGATACCAAGGGATACACAATGAATTTATAATAGTTCACAAATTTTCATCTTCCGATATCATTTTTTTTTATTAATCCAAGAGAGGGAAAATATAGGTGACCAATTTTGGTCAACAACTGGCTCCAACTACAGGACAATAACCCCGTGTGGGTTGTTGAGAACACCAGAATCTCAAGACCAATTATCTTCTCCATTGGGCTATGGATTCATATTCAAAATAGATTATTTAATTCTTCTTCTTTTCAAAATTCAATAGAAAGACTATCTTATTGTGCAAAACTTAATCTGAAAAAACAAAATATGTACATACATGATCTACCTACTGTAACTTACTTGAAAGAAATGGGCACCTTAGGTGTAGGAATATTTTCAATGGAGCCATTCAAGCATTGAATTGATCTTTGAAATGAACTACAAAACTTTGAAAAATGTTGAGACTTGTACCAATGAATCAGGGGTACTTTCAATGTGTACCGGAGAAAAAATGGACCAGGTATACTAATGATCTAATTGCATTGCTTCACCAACAATGCTTTGAAACCATAATTAGATAAATCCAATTCTTGGTTGCTCGATAATATTATTGTCTTTGATTGAATGTGGAGTTTCCAATCTTAGAATACATTTGTCTTTATCCTTGTTTCCAACCATTTCCAAGGTTCTTGATTCATCAACAATGTCTTGAAAAGACTCTTCCTTCTTGTAAAGTAAATCTTGCTCATCATTCTTATCAAGATTCATTTGTTCCACCAATTTTTCTTGTTGCCAAGCCTCTTGAGGATTTTTATCATCTATTACAAGGCTGGAATCTTCTTGTGTATTTGGTGTAGGCTCGCCAATTTCATTCTCAAATTTGCTTCTTGAAATATCTTCATATGGAGTATATATGAGGCTGCAATTTTATTATTGTAATTTGGAATTTTCACCTTCATCTTCAACAACATGACTTGAATTAGAAATTTTATCTAATTTTTTATTAGATTCTTCTTCAAAATTGGTCACTTCGTTATCTTGTTTCCATATGGGAGAGGGTGCGTGGGAAACAACATTTAAAGCATCAACAAAAACATATGAATGCACTTTTGGAATGAACATTTCTGCGAATGAATCTTCTAACACATCCCAACTGGTAATGGAGTTAGGTATTAATGAACTATACCATTCAAGATCATTCCTTCGCAAAGTTTGTAAAAATAATCTACATGTAACATTGTCTTCAGTGAAGTTAAAATCATGACATGTACTTTTAAAATTAAACAAGTGTTTTTCTGCATCTTCTGAAGCAATCCCAAAAAATGTAGAAAGAATTTCAATAGAAATATCAGGCATTTGAAAATCTACTTCTGGGAGATTTAAAGGGGTTTTATGAAATTGCCTTCTTCTTTGGGTATTTATCCCTTTTGTTGAGTCTTGTAAAGCCATCAATGGGATTGATGAAGAATTTAAAGGAACATCATGCATGGAATTCTCCATTTTGAGTCTTTCCAATGAAGTTTCCAAGAATTCCATTCTTCCGAATCTTCAATACTTCTTGAGCCTTTTTGAAATTATAGAAAATGTGCGACATCTTTTAATAATCCTTTTACAAATCCATTTCATCTAGAACACTCAAGAACTCAGCCTTGTGCCCAATTCAGAGACTCAAGCATAAAGTTATGAGAAATGGTGTAGAAAAATAGAAAGAGTGGAGAAGATGGATATATCTTTTTTTCTTATTAGAAGTTTGGTTGTGTATTCATGGATTTACCTTCTTCTTTTTCTAATCTTCTGCCTTTCCCCTTTAATAATTCTCTCTCTTGGAACCCTTGATGAAGCCCTTCTTCTCTTTTTAAAATGAGATCTTCCAACTACTTGAGTAGTTAGGTTTTTTCCTCTCTTGAATTTCCCGTACAATTATTTTATTGAAGTAATATATTTAATTAAATCCTCATTAATTCATCATTAATAAAATTACATCATCAATATATGCATATCTAAAATGGGTCCCTTTCCCTTTTTAATAAAAGTTTTTAAATAAACTTTTATTTTTCAAAATTCAATTAATTTCCCTTTAAAATAGGGGGACCGTGTTTTAAATTTCTGGAAGTGAAAATAAAATTTTCAACCATATAATTACTTCATATTTGATATTCATCATCTTATATTTCCAACGATATAAATTTTTCCCAAATCCATCGCTCGGATCTCAAGATATGAACTCTTGAAGTTGAGTTGTCATGCAGACCCATTAAAAATGAAGCTGACTGATATTTTAAATTCTGAGAAAAATGTAGCAACTTTCAGTCTTTTAAACTTATACCATCCTCTTCTACGTTGAAATACATTTCCAATGGTATAAATTTTGCGCGATTCCGACACCCATATCTCAAGTTATGGACTTCACAAGATTAACACTCAACCACCATAGATCAAAATTGATGGGCAAATGTGGGCCCTTAATCTTGGATTCGTCCTCCTTTAGGAAATTTCGACTAGTCTTCATGAAGATTATCCCACATGCATGGGAATAGGAAATTCTTGGTGGCATATAGTGTTAAGTGTAACATATGGTTGACAAGAAACCAAGAAGAGAGGAGAATATGGAACCTTGGAAGATTCGACCCTTAGAAAATTGTTGAATAAAATAATAATTTTGCATGCCAAGTCAACCACCAATATGCCTAGTCAGCACATAAATCAGCCTACCAAATATTTCCACGTGTCATATTCTGATAAGTTGATGCAGGAGCATCGCCAACTCATCAAGGAGCATCGCCCAAGACAAGCGAGCCAGCATGAAAAGACATGAACAACTAGACAAGCCAACCGAAAGTTTTTGAATTCTCATTCAAAAGGATGCGCCAATGTATAAATGAACCATTTATGGAAAGCGCCTTGTATATTGTATGGGACCTTGAGCCTTTAAGCTGTCGTCCTTAGGTAGATAGATGACATTTAAAATAGTAAATGCTGGTAGGTAGATTTTAATTGTAGATTTGATAGCATAGAGTCCAAGAGGGAAAACGGATATAGACACCCTCCTTTGTACATTGTAACATTAGCTAACAACATTCAAAGAAGAGCAAGCAGAGAAATGGCGAAGAACACCCATGTACAGATTTGAGTTAATAGAAGAGAGTCTTTGATTCAAATTCATGTCTGGTGTTGTTTTCTCTGTATATTTTGTTGGTGTGCTCATGAATGTTTTTTTCTGGTCATGCATTTTCTTTAGATATGATGTGCATGTGATTTCAGGGTTTTAACTTGAAGTCTGAGAGAGAATTAGTTTCAATTGTTTCTCTATTCTGAGCCAAGAGATTCCTGCAAAGAGTGCAGTAGAATTTGTCTGCAAGGAGTGCGTGACTGCAGGGTTCAGATAGAGGTAACTTATGTTCTAAGTTATCAGGAGTGCAATTTCGACACCGGAGCCATGCAAAGGGTGCGCAGGCAAGACAAAGACTCAGAGTTGAGATTCTGAGCAAGTACATTGAGGACTGCTGCTGCAGTAAGTGCGCAGAGTCTGAAAGATTCAACACTTGGACAACGTTGAACACGAAGCGCAAGGAGTGTGCATATGTTCCTCTGAAGGAGTCAGAGTGAATAAGCTCAAGAGGGATGGAACCCTTGTGCTATCATTGAAAGGGAGTGTAAAAGGTTGTGCTGAAGAAGGTTTCGAGTAGGAGCTGTAAGCTCAGGCTTGGAGAGCAAGTCTCGGAAGAAGCACTTGGTCGTTTTCAAGAAATCCTCAAGGAGAAGGAGCCAACGATCAAGGTTCGAAGAAATATTGGAGAAAATCCCGTCAACCGTCAGATCTCAGGGAAGTTGCGTGGATCTTAAGCCTGGAGGAGCAGAGAAGACCCCAGAGATTCAGAGTTCGGCATATCGGGGTTTCCGTGGTCGTGGGATTCGTATAGAACGAAATCGCGATTAGCGATTCCCCGAGAAGATCAGGGCCGTTGATCTCGACAGGGATACGTGGCGCGAGATCCCGGAGAGTCGGGGTTCGACACTTCGAAATTATTGGCATCGAAAGAATCACGGAGGATTCGCGAAACTCCGAGTTGCGACGGATCCCACAGTGATAGCGTTTGGTATTGACAGGTGGCATCGCATATCGGAGTTTGGGACTTGGTAGGTCCTGCAAAACGGTGCCACAGGAATCGAGAATTCCCGAAACATGATTTCCCGATTTAACGAAAAAGCGTGGGGTCCAGGCGACAGTGCAGAGGACAGGTGGCATCAGAGTTCGGGGATCAGAGAATTGTGGGCGTAGTGACACACAACTGTGTGTTTACCGATTTCCTAACGGGTAAAACCCCGACAAGAGAAAAGAGAAAGCCTTGGCAAATACTCATCGGATTTCGGAGTTTTGGGGGACCGAATCTGTGTTTTCAGGACTCGCGATGCAGCGAGGTCCGATATCCCGATAAAGGCAAAGGGAGACCACCGAGAGAGCATCCTGTGGGTGCGGAAAGGTTCCGTTAAGGGATTTGAAGAGGCAGTTAAACTCTTCGGGCCGAGGAAAGAGAAGGTCCTGGTGGAAGCAGGACGCGTGGGTGAAGCGCGTGCTGCACCAAGTGGTATCAGAGCTAAGTAAGCTCTTTGTTTTCTACAACAGAGAGGAAGAATAATTTCACCATGCCGCCTAGAAGAAAGAGGCAATCACCCGACCCAGAAGACAGGGAGGTGAGAAGAAGAGGTAGGCCGACAGGAAATCCAGAGATGGAAAGACAGATACGAGATCTCAGAGCGAGACTCGAGGAGATGGAAACAACTCAGAGACGCACAGCTGGTGCAGGGGATCTTAGTGATTCCAACAATGAGGTTGAAGCTGAAACACAAGGAGAAGTTGCAGCTGAAGATGCAGCCAACGAGTGACTGATTAAGGCTATCGCTCGGATGAGTTCAAAGACCAAAATGGACATTCCCATCTATGAAGGAAGTCTAGATGCAGAAGAGCTTCTGGATTGGATCTGAGCTCTTGATACCTACTTCGATTACGAAGATATCGAAGAGGATAAAAAGGTAAGGCATGCTGTCACTAAACTGAAAGGACACGCAACATTATGGTGGGATGAGCTTCAGGCGGATAGACGTTCCAAAGGGAAGAAAAAGATCAAAAGCTGGGATCGAATGATTGCGAAGATGAAGGCAAAGTTCATCCCAAGGGATTATCAGATCACACTGTTTAGGAGAATGCAGAACCTGAGACAGAAGTTGATGACGGTGAAGGGAGACCACCGAGAGAGCATCCTGTGGGTGTGGAAAGGTTCCGTTAAGGGATTTGAAGAGGTAGTTAAACTCTTCGGGTCGAGGAAAGAGAAGGTCCTGGTGGAAGCGGGACGCGCAGGTGAAGCGCGTGCTGCACCAAGTGGTATCAGAGCTCAGGGATCGGAGAATTGTGGGCGTAGTGACACACAACTGTGTGTTTACCGATTTCCCGATGGGTAAAACCCCGACAAGAGAAAAGAGAAAGACTTGGCAAATACTCATCGGATTTTGGAGTTTTGGGGGACCGAATCCGTGTTTTCAGGACTCGCGATGCGGCAAGGTCCGATATCCCGATAAAGGAAAAGGGAGACCACCGAGAGAGCATCTTGTGGGCGCGGAAAGGTTCCGTTAAGGGATTTGAAGAGGCAGTTAAACTCTTCGGGCCGAGGAAAGAGAAGGTCCTGGTGGAAGCAGGACGCGCGGGTGAAGCGCGTGCTGCACCATAAGTCATCATTAACTGCCACATGTCAAATTCATAAGCTGCCAAATGTCACCAATGACTAAATGCCATGCGTCTCCAATAAGAATTTGTCACATGTCTTCCTCCTTGAGATGCCATGTGTCACATTAGTTAGCTACCATGTCAATCTAGTTGTAAGATGCCACTTGTCATATATTCATAGGTCTTATTGTAGGCTTCCACTTGTCATATTTTCATAGGTCTGATTATAGGCTGCCACTTGTCATATTTTCATAGGTCTCCATGTGTCATTACAAGAGTGGATGGCATGTGGAAAACTCTTATTGGTTGGTGGTGTAATATGTGAAACTTTGGGTAATAGTTTAAGTATGGGAGGAATTCGTGAGAGGGGAGAGGGAAAGGGTAGTTAGGGGGGGTAGTTTGTAGGTGGCGGAAGTGGGGAAGGGAAAATGTAGGTAGCATATTTAGGGAGTGACATAGGGTGAGGTGAGGAAGGGTATTTAGGGAGAGGGAGAAATAAGAGGGGCGGAATTTGGGATTCACAGGGGTGGGAAATGTGATGGGTAGGGGTGAGGTGATTCCGATAGTCCGAAATGACTTAAAATTTTTCTAAGTATGGAGGGGTGGTGAGAGGGGTGAGGTGAGTATGATAGTACGAAAGGACTTAGAATTTTTCTAAGTATGGAGTGGTGAGGGGGAGGGGTTAGGTGTGAGTGAGTGCAAGTCTGACACTTTTAAAAAAAATTTGAAGTATGGAGTGTGTGAGGAGGTGAGGTAAGAGATAAGGAGTGGGACTTTGACCGAGTATGGAAGAGAGTTTAAGTTATGAAAGGAGGAAAAAAATAAGAGTAAGTATGGAGAAATAAGAAGAAGGTGGAAGATGAGAAAAATTCTAAGTGTTCTGAAAGGGGAAGAAAAAAAATGGGGTTTTAAGCCTATAAGATTTTGAAGAAAACAAGGATTTTGGGCCCAAAAAATAGAAGAACAATATGGGTCTTGGGTCCGAAAAATAGAAGAAAAATATGGGTCTTGGGCCCGAAAAATTTGGATATGTTTCGTAGGAATTAGCTTTATTCCACATGGTAGAGGTGTCATTTTCCGCTTAAACTTTAAACTTGGATATCTTGAGAATACGAACTTGGATTTCCGATTTGAAAAATTTGTGGCGAAGTAGATACTGAGAGGTACACAATAAACATATAACAGTTCAAACATTTTCATCTTTCGATATCATTTTTTTTTTATTAATCCAAGAGCGGAAAAATATAGGTGACAAATTTTGGTCAACACAACCTAATCTCAGAAGTGGATGTGAAGTCTCCTTCCCCCTCCTCCGAGTATCGATTGATGAGTGTGATCATTCTACAATTTTTTGGTTTTAGTCTTATGGATAGAAATACTCTAGTTTATCAGTTAATAGCTTGAGATAGAAAAACTACTTTGAAACATATCATAATTTTGTCAGAAAAACCTAGGGGAGGTTTCGTTTCCTATGTTGGCGAGCCTCCACCAAGAAATGACTCTAAGAATGTAATTTTATGTGAAAAATATAAGGTTGTTACTTTTTAGATTAAAAAAAGAGAGTATTTAATGTGGACTCAAATATCAACTTATTATTTAAAAAAGCTACGTGCTACATGCATAGGACATTCACTCAAGTCCAATCAAATTTCATTAAAGAATCTTGATAGTTTTCTTAAGGGTAACAAAATTATTCTATTATTGTCATTGTTATTACTATTCTTATTATTGATGAAAATAAATTATATTACAATTATTTTCCTATAGTATTTCTTTGTATAAGTATAAGAGAAGCAACTAGTTGAGTAGTAAATAATAATGTTCAAGAATAAAATTCAAATAGTAGTTGGTTTAGTTTTAATGATGGCCTTCCAATTTTGGAATACATGGAAATGGAACATGTAACATGCATCAAGGTGTGTGATGGTGGAACTGAACTTGTAACATGCATTAGTGTATGATGATGGAACTTGTAACATGCATTAAGAGTCATGTTCATTGACAATGTTTTTATACATTTTCTATTTTTACCAGGAACAATTGTGCATTTAACTTGTCAACCAAGGTTTCCAATGTAATTGTGAGATGTCGTGCACTGTATGTGCGGGCTACAAATTCTGATCTTGCACTAGTTTTCTAATATGCTTCTACAAAAAATAAATTGCATTGTGGGAATTAAAACACACGGGAACTAGCTTCTAACACTTGTGAATTCGAATCTAATGTATGGCTCCTCTTAGAGTGATACCATCAACGACCTAGTCCTATGATAACACTTCTCTTTCTCTATTATTAGACTATCATCATGAGTGTGTTATAATAACCTACTCATGGGGTCTCCACTTTATGAACTTGTGACATAACACCCGTGTTCATGGCATATTAAATAATACCCCTAATTTCACTAGATATTGAAAAATACCTCCCAAAATCCCTTTGTTGAACCCCCCTCCAAATACATATTTTCAATAAGAAAGCCCCTGTTTTTACTAAATATCCCCTATTTTTACCATATGCTCCCTTTTATACCTCCCATACCTATAAAC
>ML802833.1:664191-675604 GCA_009831015.1 Picea engelmannii | reverse complement strand
CGCGGTGATTGGAGTAGAAGCAAGAGTAGGAGAAAAAAGAGAAGTGAAGAGTGGAGAAGAAGACAAAGTTAGTAATACTTCGCTAGAAAGAGTATCGGTACCAAAATTCCTGATAGTGAGAAATTATTCAAGAGCAATGTTATTAGAACCAAAAACCAGGCCATACCAGTCGATCCTGAAAACTCGAAACTAGACCAAACCGGAAAAAAACTGGTCGACCAAAAACTACAAAAAATATTCAAATTTTGAAAAATGAATATATATATGTGCGTGTGCGCGCGTGTGTGTGTGTGTGTGTGTGTGTGTGTGTGTGTGTGTGTGTGTGTGTGTGTGTGTGTGTGTGTGTGTGCATCAATATGAATCCAAACCATTTATAAAAAATATGCAAATATTATCATTTATATAGAAAGTAAGAGTGCATATAGCCAAAATAACATCGAGTTCAATACATATATGAAGTTTTGAACAAAAATACATCAATAAATAGGCTATAAATGCCTTCTAGAGTCCAAAACTAAGCATAGTATATTGTATGATACTAGAATCTAGATACTACTAATCTTCGTAATCCTCGTCGGAATCCTCATCCTCAACATGAATAGACTGGGACCCTACATGGGGATTATGTATTCTTCTTGATTCCCCTGGCCCTGAAGGTATTTGTACCTCTGGTTGTGGAAGTGGTTCCAAGTCCATCCAAGAAAGGTCTTCATTGCCAAATGTTGGTGCCTGAATCTCCACAACCCACTACGATGAGGGATCAAAGTCATCCAATACTATGTTGCTTGATTCAAGGGTTTTGTTCATAAATTGGTTGGGCATCAACCTAAGGTTGTATTGAATATAAACCATGTCATTCAACTTTTTTTTCTCCAAACAGTTTTGCTTCTTGGTGTGTATATGCTAAAAAATGCTCCAATTGCGTTCACACCCAGAAGCATTGCATGTCTGGATCAATATCTGAATTGCAAATATTTGTAGATTAGGCCACTCACCACCAAATTGTTTCCACCAATAGGTTGCAATAAGAGTTGAAGGAAAACAAGCTTTAACAAATGACCTTGAAATTTGAAACATTGACTCAACTTTTGCAATGAATAATATAATTTGAAAAATTTGAAATTTCTTACCCAGTGGATCCTTTGCTCTACTTCATATAGCCATAGACATGCCAAAGGTATCAAGACTCTCATTGAAATTCAAGAGCTTGTTATTTATCTCATCTTGTCTCGTGGGCTTAGGAATCATTTTCTCAATGCATTTGTACAATCCCTCTTTTATCTCCCCATCTGCTTCAAAATATTTTGTATAATGGTGCCTTCAAGGTTCAAAAGCAAAAAAAACTATTCATCAATTGAAATTGAAATTTGAATCTTTTGCTATGCTTTTCTAATGAATAACAGAACTTAGAAACTTTGAAATTACATACCTTGGGTTTAAGTAATATCTAGCTACATGTAAAGGTCTATGGAGTTGTTTGTTCCATGTTTCATCAATGATTATCGATAAAGGAAAACACTTTTGTATTTTATCCCCATATGTTGCCTTGATGTCCTCTTTGGCCTGATCCATGGCCTCATAAATAAAACCCATGGTGGGTTTATCATAATCCACCATTCACAACACTTTCACAAGAGGCTCATTGAATAGAAATATCTCTTCTACATTTTTCCAAAAACTCTTTTCGAACACTTTGTCAACCACTTGTTTCCCTTCATCCTTTTTGCTCCACTGAGATGCATTCCATTCATCACAAGAAAAAATCTTTCAGAAATTGGATTTTTGTTGAACAATGGACTACAATGAAAGGAAGTTTGTTGCAAATCGTGTAATGGCTAAACGAACAAGCTCTCTACCCCTAGTGTTTTTCCTCATCGGGTTCAAAACCCATGTGTGGTTGTAGATGTACATGGTTATGAATTTTGTTTCTTCCACACACTTCTTCACCCACTCAATTTTACTAATATCCTCAAGCATGAGGTCTGAATAGTGGGTTGCACATTGTAACACCCATGTTTCCCCCCATCTTGTAATTAATCATTAATCATAATCACCATGTTATGGCATGGGAACAATGTAAATGTATTATTGTTTGAATTGCAAACAACTGACTATGGGGGTGAAGCATTGAAAGTACTTTCCATGATATCACTAGAGCAAAGAATGTGAAAACTATAAGAGAGGGTTCATTATATCGAATGAACCCAAATTTCCCCAAGGAGAAATCAATTAATGAATAAAGGATCGGTGCTTGAACCATCAACCAACCCCATGAATGGAAGCATAATCTAGCTGAAGAATGTCAACCTGAAGTACCACAGGGTCCTGCAGACCGAGACTGACTAGAGTTTCCTTCTAACATAAGGAACAAGACAGGTGGAGAACCTTCCAAAAAAGGGAGAAAAGACAAACATAAGAGGACACACGGGGATATATCTCCAAGTGAGAACAAGCAGAAGGTTGCGAGCTTGATGCTGAGGGAGCATCCAATAAAACTTGTTGAGGTTGTGATAGAGAAAGAAATATATGAGAGTATGCAGAGAACGAGACCTACGCATAAATCTGTGAGCTTGATGTTGGGGAAGCATCTGATAAACCTCACAGAATATGTGAAAGAGAAAGGATCGTTGAGAATTGGCATAAATTATCTAGTGATATCATGGCTTGGCATGGGGGTGGCAAGAGCATTAAGAATGAATGCCTCTGAGCCTATGGTTGGGTGGAAAGGCAAACACCCACAGTCAGTTAGTTGGCTGCAACCTATAATAGATAATTATTCTCATATCCTGTGTAATTGAACTGTAAATGTAGATTAAAGTTGGATATCCTATGAATGTTTTAGGGATGTGCATGCTTGCTTAATGGTTATATTGTATCCCTTTAATTCTGCATGATTGTGTATTTAAGAAAGTAAGGAATTATCCGGTGTGTACATGTAAATGCTTGATCCATGTGGTGGCTCAAGTTAAAATAAATGAATTGTGAGTTCATCGACCTTGGGCATAATTTCACGTGTGCATGTCGACACTCCCAGTCATTCTGAGTCTACTAGAGGAAGGAGTCTGTTAATCTCAGGAGAGGTAGTGCATGTATGCACCGAGTCTCTGCGAGGTGGGAAAATACTGAGAACCTCTTAATTTCTAGAGTTGATGAATTAGTGCAAGGGGTGCACAGAAGGATCCCTCTAAGTGTTAAGTTTAGGAAAAATAGCGCAAAGTGCCTAAGTATTTTAGAGTTGAAGAAGCTCAGGAAGGATAGCGAGATTCATGTCTTGAAAGGGAAGAACCTTTCATTTGGAAGACGAATAGATGAGATTAGTTCGGGAGGAGATGAAGCTCTTCACGATCGTCGGTTCTATAGAAGGGACATGAATGTTAATCCTTCAAGCCCTTCGGAATTCACGGGTCTGACGAATTTGGTATATTCTTCATATAGGAGGTGAATCCATTAAAGTCCTGAAGTCCCAAAGTTAATCTGGGTCGTAGATTCTAAGGATTCTCAGGAGCTATCCTGACCATCGGATCTATGATGTAGTCAGCCCGACATTGACTGCTTTGGGAGGATAGGGGTGTTATAACGTCAAGACCCCCATAGACCAGAGTCATGAATTAATATAGACCATGGATCTAAGGATCCTTAGGGACCCTTATTGATTGTTCAATCATGGGGACACATGTATCATGTCGAGAGCACGTGGGGGCCTACATGTCAATTGACGACATTGCTAGGTATGGAAACCTCATGGAAAGGTAAGTAAATTTTGGTGACCTATGGTAGGTGTTGCGTATTCTTATGTATGTGTCTTGGGATGAAATATGTCCCTCTAGGAATGGCATAACAACGGGACCCAAGGGACCCTTGAGCGGAAGTTACGAGCCATAGATATCTAGGGTTACGTGGATACACTTGGACTATCAGATCTAGGTTGTGGTCAGTCTGACATTGACCGACTCTGGGAGAATCAAAGTGTGAAGGCATGAGGATTCTCAAAGGTTGAAGTTTCGAAGTCATCCTAGTAGTTCATTGGAAAAGGATGCATGGTAGAAGATCTGCCACTTCGGAGAAAATTCACTCCAGGAGAAATGCGGAATTGGTTAGAGAAAGAAATCCCAAAGGGAGGAGTGTCAGAGTTCATTGGATCCATCCATCAGCAGAGGACAGGTGTCAGCAGATCCATCTTTTTGGGGGATAACCACTTCAGATAAAGTGGGGTTGCGTGGATGGAGAACCCCTAAAGGCTAAAGTGTCGAATTCCATCATGACTGTTGAATAGAGGAGGGGGTGTGTCAGAAGATATGAAACTCTGAAAGGATTGCACTTTAGAGGTTTGCGTTGTGAGTACTTTGGAATTCACCGAAGCATGAAGTCCCAAAGTAAATTAGAACTGTTGAGGTTTTGTGGACGTGTGGCACAAGATAACACAGTCCAGAGACTTGGCGCTCTGGAAGACTCAAGGAGAGGTGTTTTGGAATTCGTCGAAGCCCAGAGGCCTGAAGTAATTATGGGTCATTGATCTTGACAGAGAATGGGGACCGTTGATCCCCGTGGCATACCCAAAATTCATCAATTCGACAGTTCAGGAGATTTGTGGTGTCATAAGTTGAAAACGTCTGAAGCCCAAAGCTGTGAAGCACCAAAATAGGCTCCTATTGTCTTGGCGTTTGTTCATAGCCCTCGGTCATATGAGATTGTAGACGGAGGAAAGGGGTTAGGCTTGGAATTCAAATCTAAAGATCAAACACTAAATTCCCCACTAGCCTGTGAGTTAGCCTGTAACGCACCCATGACAGGGCATAGAAAAAATTTCACTTTTCTTAAAGGACAGATTCTCCATTCATGGTTTCTAATTTGGAAATATGGGGAACCAGTCTGACGTCCTGGTCAAGGATGTTTGATTCTGAAGCCAAATGACTCTTTGAGACCCTGATGGTCTCTCTCTGTAATTAAACGTAGAACCTTTTGACTTCTGTGTGCAGGTCTAATGGTACCTGCGACCTTCCCCTTCGCGCCTACAAAATCTCAGAGTCTGGGTGCTAGATCCTTTTCTAATAATCCTCTTCCTTGATATGACCTTGGGCGATGGTCTTACCCAACCACGTGATTGCGGGCATGACCAAGGGTGGTTTGAAACCAAACTACTTTTCGCCCCGCAATTCACCTTGATCCTCCACGTGTCCTTTCTCCAAAACCATGGTCTGGATTGCGGCTCACCCTCAAATTTTTAAAGTTCATGCACCTTCGGTCCCTGCAATGCGATGAGATCATCAATATCATCGACCTTGATGGTGCTTTTGAACTGATGGCTAAGATCCATCCTTTCTAAATCTACGGATCAGATCTAATCTTTCTAAATCAATGACTGTGATTTATTTCATGATTTGGGTTTCAGGAGTTTCAACTCTCAACCCTTGCTTCCTCCTTATTAGCTATCTTTCAGAGTGGAATATATGTCGACACCTGTCACTACAGATGTGCGGCTATGATTTCCTCCGTGAATCCGACCTTCGGGAGTTTCAGTTCTCAAATTCTCATTTCTTCTGGAGAGATTTCTATGAAATGACGGATTGCCTGCCACGCGTCCTCCTCAATCGAGGGTTTTTCTCCCGCTTCGGGACTTTGGCCTCCTCAACTAGATCAATGGTCCTTCAAATCCCTCCTCAATCAATGATAGAGATATTTTCTGGGTCTTTGGACCTTTTCCTCCTCTATTTTCTTCCAGAGTTCTAGATATGGCATAGTGTGTCCACCTTCAGATCAACGACTCTCGTCGCTTCGTATTTTCGGACTTCGAAAATATCAAATATAAACTATCGCTTTTCCCCATAGGATTTTATCTAGAATTGATAATCCACTGATGCATGTCCCTCTCGGATCAATGGTTGCGATCCCTTCACGTCTTCGAATTTCTTAGTCCTAAAGTTTCACTCCCCCTCGACGTATGCTAATTAATTCTGCGTGTCCTCTCGAATCAGACGGTTGATAGTTACTTCGGGTCTTTACCCGAAATCCACAGATTTATGCCCCATCCCCCTTAATCTGGTGGCTATGAATTACTTTGGGACTTTACCTGGAGTCCATAGATTTACGCCACGTCTCTTCTGGATTAGATGGTCCATAATCACTTCGGGTATTTGGGCTTTGGCAGTCTCAATTCTCAACCGAAACCCCGCTGCGATTCACCAGGAGCTCACAATCTATTAACGCGTGTCCTCTTTAAATAAAAAAACCTTGTCTCCTTCGGGACTTCGGCCTTTGGAGATCTCATATCTCAGTTTTCCTCACTCTCTGTTTCTCTCGGAATGTTTTTACTTGGAGTCTGTGATATAATGAAATGTGTCCTCCCACATATCAATGGCTCCCCACTGCTTCATTTGTTCCAGCTTCAACGAGTTTGAACTCTTCTCCTTTGCGTTCTCCTGGAGTGCTTCCACTTGGAGTTCATGATTTGTCACCATGCGCCCTTCTGGATCTACGGTCCAGATTCTCTTCAGCTTTTGGGGCTTTGGGAGTTTGTCTTACTCCTCACTTGGAAACCTCTGAAGTCTCTGATCTATAGACATGTATCTCTTGTCAGTCGATGGACAGTATCTACCTCGGCTTTTTGAATTTTGGGAGTTTCAAGCTTCTACGCACTCGTTTCCTTCCGGTGTGCATTTACCCAAAATACATGATCTCCTGACACGTATCCACCTGGCGATCAATGACCAGGATTTACTTCGGTTGTTTTCCCTCCTCCTTTTCCACAAACCTCTAAAGTTGTGGAGCTTACACCACCTGTCCTCCTTGACGATGGACAGTCCCAAATTACTTTAGGACTTTGACAAGTCCACTCTCCTACGCACACAAGGGATAAGTCTCGTGCACTTACTTCCAGATCCAACAGTTATTGGTCCTTCATGCTCAGATCCAACATATGGGATCTGTTCCTCTCCTCTGCGCTTTTTTTGTTCACTGGACGTTGATCTAATGGTCCATGCTCCTCTCCACAACTGATCTGACGGCTCTTGTCACTCCTCCTCCTGAGATTTCGACTTCCTCTAGCTTAAAGGATTTTCTAAGTATTCAAAGGCCTCAGCCTTTGTTCCTCCTACGAGTCTGTCTCTTGGACCTCATCTACACCTCTGAAAAGCGCTTATCTTTTCTAAGATTTATCTTCTTGAAGATGTCAATTTCCCACCCACTCCTTGCATTTCATGGATCTCGTCAAACTCAGATCGAAGGTCCACGATGATCAATGGTTCACAGTAATTGCAGGGCCCCAAAATGTGTGCTCTTTATTAGAGAGCTCAACCTCCGCAATCTAGAAAGTGCTCACTCGAATCTGGTCTGATCCTAGTCATTGATCTTCCATCCCCAATGAGATCAACGACATGGGTTGATTGTGGGCCATGAACTATCAGGTCCGCTAAATTCACCTTCGCACTCTGCAATGATTCCCAACCGTCGATTAAATCGAATGGTCAGTGTTTGATTTGGTAACTCCAGTGAGTATTTGAGTCGATATGACAACTAGGATGTCGTCTCCTCCCATTAAATGACTCAAATCCATCTCCGTTGTCATATTCTTAAGTCATGGGTAGTTCTGGTAACTTGACTATCATCTACCGCCTAGATCTGATGGTCGAGACAGTTCTTGAGCATCCTCAAATCTAAGGCTCAGAGTTAACTTTGGGACTTTATGGATTTTACCTCCCTTATGATGAACTCGCTCAGTTTGTCAAACTTGCAGAGTCCGAATGACTCCAAGGGTTAACTCCCACACTCTTTCCCATATCCAACGATCGCAACAAACCGTGGCTTCTTCCAAATAGATTTTGTCCGTTCATCTTCCAAACAAGGGGACCTTCCCTTTCAATACTTCAACCTCACTACTCTTCCTGAGATTTGTTATCTCTAAAGGGCTTAAGATATTTACACTCTTTCTCTTGAACTTAACGCTTGGAAGAATCCTTCCGCGCTACCCTTATGCTCATTCCTCAACTCTAGAACTTAAGTGGATCTTCGTCTCTGCCTGCCTCATAGAGAGCCTATGCATATGTCCACTATCTCTCCTAATATTTAAAAGACTCCCTCCTCCAAGGAACTCAGAACGACTAGGAGTGTCAACATGTGTACGTGAAACTGTGCCCAAGGTCGACAAACTCACAATTCATGGATCTAGCTTAATCCACCACAAGGCACAAGCATTTATGAATACAAAACATGTCCAATCCATACTTTCTTAAATACACAATTTAAACAAGAATAAAGAGATACAGTATAACCATTAAGCAAACATACACATCCTTGGGTCCTTCACATTATATCCCAGTTCATTACATAATTATAGCTTAATTTCACAGGGTATGAAAATACTTATCTATTACAAGTTGCATCCAACCAATCAACTGTGGGTTTGTGGCTTTCCACCCAACCATAGGCTCATAGGAATTCATTCTTAGCACTCTGTCCACCCCCATTCCAAGCCATGATATCACTAGGGAATTTACGCCATCTCTTAGAGAAACTCTCTTTGTCACAACGACCCTGTGCAGTTTATCAGATGCTTCCTCAGCATCAAGCTCACATTCAGATCTTTCAAGCCGATTTCTCAGCACTTCCTTTGGGTTCTCACCTCTCCCTTACGAGCATGTGCTCTCCTCCCCCCGTCTCTGTATGTATGTTACCTTCTATCCTCTGGAAGGTTTTTGACCTATCCTGTTCCTTCTGTCAGAAGGAAGCTCAGCTCTGTAGGTCTATGTGGTACTTTGAGCTGACATCATGCAGCTATACCATGCTTCCATTCATGGGGGTGGTTGATTATTCAACCACTGGTCCTCTCTTCATTAATTGGTTTCTTTCCTCTAGAGATATCATGGTTCGTACTTCAAGGCTTCACCCCCCAACAATCAGTTATGGGTAGTTTAACAATAATTCATTTACATTGTCCACATGCCTTAGCATGGTAATCCTATTTTATGATTAATTATAAGCTGGGGGAAACAGGGTTGTTACAATTCCCTCCCCCTTAAAGGAACACCGTCCTCGATGTTCTTTCTCAAAAACACCTGTCATGCCTTTCTCATTCAGTTGTTTCAGAAATATTTATCCTTCTTCCCCTATCAAGTCCTTTTTCATACCTTTAATATTGGTCACCTACTTTCAATAATTCTTGGACAACAAGCACATTAATCATAGTCTTATGTGAAAACATTGCATAAAAATTTCTAAGAAAATTTCATAATCTTAGCACAATAATTATCTGCGCAATTTGTGGATTTGTATCAACATGGTTTTTTTGTTATCTAGGCTCATTGTTTTTCCTTGACATACCCATTGGGTGCATGATCCCCATCAATAGTTTACAAGAACTATCAAGGTTTCATCTTCCTTGCGGTCACTCACCCTCCAGGCCCAGGCTCAAGCATCCCCTTCTCTGCTATACAGTCCCTCGGGTGATCCATCTTGCCTTGCCAAGGTTTTATCGCACAAGAAGAACTACCCATGGTGTGCATGATCCCAATAGTTTACAAGAACTATCATGATCTCCTCTTCCTTGTGGTCACTCACCCTCCAGGCCTAGGATCATGCATCCCCTTCTTTGCTATACAGTCCCTCGGGTGATCCATTTTGCCTTGCCAAGGTTTTATCACACATAAAGAATTCCAGAGACTCTGTCAAGTCTTACAGTCGAGGCGTCCCTCAGAATTTCTCTTATGAGGCATCCCTCCATCTTGTGTTACCACAACAAAACATAATCATGGCTTACCACGGGGTTCTCATGGCTCAGCAATAGCCATTTTTCATGATTTTACATCTTGACAACCTTCTAGCTCAGCTAAAGTTAGGGAGGAAGGTTACTCTCCTTCTCTTGGCACATAAACAGTTAGGGACAAAGGTTACTCTCCTTCTCTCGACTCAATCATAGATAGGGATGAAGGTTACTCTCCTTCTCCCGAGTCAGTCTCTATTTCATGTAATCGGATTATACTCTTTCTCATAGTTCTCCCTCGAACCCGAGAGTTCAATTTCTCATCTGTGCACTCTTTGCAGATATTTCCCTTTCACCTGTATCACAAATATACAAAAATTAATGAGACATCATAAATTTTAAATTCAAAAATTTTCTTGTAAATCTGTCATCCGCAGATTTCCAAATTCCACATTTTGTTCTCATATTTGTTTTGCACAGGAACCAGATTCATAATTATGGGACTTTCCTTGCCATAAAGATATGGCTCAGTAGGCAATTGGTCTTCCTTATGGCTTACAATGCTACCATATTCAAGACTCATTTGCTTCTTACACTTCAATTTCAATCAGTCAAACAAATTGTTAGTTTCTCATGCTCATACATTTTTATTGCACCTTTATAATGTCATCACAAACAATTTTAGTTTCCATGCACATTATCTTTTCAAAATCATGCATACTAACAGTTCATCACATCTATATAAACATGAAAATGGAGTCCCATTCCTTTCCTATTCCTCCTTTCAACTTACTGTTGAGTATTCCTTTGATTTGAAGCTGGTCTTTGTTTGCTTTCCTTGTTGGCAATGCTTGCATAAAGTGTTGGTTGGTTTCGTGATCTGGGGCATTTATCTGTCTGCATATCTTTTTCTAACTTTGATAAGGTTATCAAAATGCATGTGACCCATTCTTCTGTTCCATAGGCAACTTTCATCTTCCTTTCCTAGACAACACTTTTCATTTCCAATTTCGCTTAACACATATATGTTGCTTGAAGTTCTTGTAGTTGTAGCGATCAATTTTCCTGAAACTTCTTTTCTTATCTCACACTTTTGTGAATCGAAAGTAACTTATGACCTTGGTCACACATTTGAATCACACTTAAAAGATTATGTTTCATATCTTCTACTAGTAGAACATTTTCTGCCTTTTCATTCTTGTTCCCAATTCAGACTGTGCCTTTTCCAATGATTTTGGATGAATCATCATTTCCAAAGGAGAATGATCCATATCTTTCCTTTCGTAATGTAAGAAACTTGTCTCTATCACCTGTCATGTGTTTTGAACATCCACTGTCAACATACCAACCACGTTTCATCTGTTTAGCGTGTAGAGGGACTGTGCATTCTTCATTGCTATACTGATATTGCTTTCTTATCCATATTCTTCTTCGGAGTCTTCTTTATCAGAGTCCTCTACTACCATGAATAGAACTCTCCCTGTTTCACTGTCACTGACTTCATCTTCATCTGATGATGAGATGTCTTCTTTGGTGCAAAAATTTTTCTTGAAAACTTTCTTTGTAGTTCTTTTACCTTTATGTTTGTCTGCCTTTTGAGTAACCTTCATCATTTCTCTTTTTCTTATGAGGAAATTTGTTAGCAAAATGACCAATACCATCACAATTAAAACAAATTAAAGGAAGCTTACCTCTGTACCTACCATTGGTTCCCTTGTTCAG
>ML802833.1:628746-644569 GCA_009831015.1 Picea engelmannii | reverse complement strand
TACCTCCCTAGGTACCCCATATTACCTCCCTAGGTATACTACATTCCATCCCCCTTCACATGTTTCGTCCTCGAAACATGAGAAGAAACCATACAATATGACCGACTAAGCAATGTAGCCAACTGGTACCAAGTACGACCATCAATCCATTCTAGTGGAAGTCAAACATGATGTCTATCTGCTACCTTTCCACCCTTATCTTTCTCTGCATCATGTCGGGGTTGCCATGGGATTTTTTCTGTAGCTTGAGCTCTTCCCGTAGTACCGGTAGTCCTCCACGCACCTCTTGATCAGTTTCCTGTCTAGTGCCCTGTTGGTGCATAAATGTGTTGATGCACATGCCCTTGCCTTGATGACTTTTGTGTCTCTATATGATAGGGATGGTGATATACAACAACTGTAGGAGTTTGTTCTTTTTTCTTCAAATCTTAACACTTTGTTTCTTTGACTCAATGACCTCATTAGCTTTCTGATTATGTCCTTCTTGTAGTTTTTCTTCATCTCCTTCTGTAGACTCTACCTCTGATTCAACTTTAGACTAAGAAATAACTTATTTTCTAGCTTCCATGGATCCATCTTTCTTACTAAGAGACACATCCTGCAATGTGATTTTCTTTTTCTTGTACCACAACTTTAAAAACTTCTTTTGCACATTAATATTAATGGTACCCACTGATTCTATCCAAGGATATCCCAAAACAATATCCACTTCGTCCATATCCATAGCATAAAAATATGAATGCAACATATATTTATCCATGGTAATCTTCAAATCTTTAAAAATTTGAACATTTCACCCTCAACCTTTGTGCTTTGAATATTCTTTATTGGAACTTGCAATCTATTAACCAACTGAACATTCATAAAATTATGCATGCAACTAGGGTTAATAGAAACAATGATATTTTCTTTATGAATACAACCATGAACCTGTAATATAGATTTTTCACATGAAAATAAACTATTAGTTCTCTCTTTATCCTTATTTTCTCCATGAGAGCACTTGTCTAACAATATTTTTTCAAATTCTCCATTGGACAGTGTCATCATCTCCTTATAATCAAGCGATTTCCACCAAATGGCATCATCACCTTGCAATTTGAGGTCTACCAAATGGAGCCAA
This sequence comes from Picea engelmannii, assembly GCA_009831015.1. Lineage (NCBI taxonomy): Eukaryota > Viridiplantae > Streptophyta > Pinopsida > Pinales > Pinaceae > Picea > Picea engelmannii. Next base: position 643,446 of record ML802833.1, on the reverse strand, counting down.
TTCTCTTCCTATGCTGACTTTATTTATTTAATGAATGATTCAATACTAGGGCCATCACATTTCCCTGCAAAATACATCTTTCTATGAAAAAACCTAAAAAATAGAACAATAAGTTACGACAAAAAATCGCGGCTTTTCCCAGAAAAACCCTGAAAAACTACTAAATTTAAAATGCTCATAACTTTACTTCCCGAACTCCATTTCGGGTGATTTTGTTTTTGAAATTGGGTATTTTTCTGCAAGGAATTCAAATACCCAATTTATTTTTATTATCAAAATTCAACTCGTAAAACTTCATATCTGAACCTGAAGTGCATTGCGCTCTTTTTCTTCCCTAGAAAAAAATTTGCAAAAAGAGAAAACAAATCTTCTCTTATTTGGCCAAGGAAAGTGCTCTAATACCAATTGTTAAGAACCAAATACTGAATACAAAATCACCACAACAGATATACAAGAACAATATGCAAAATCTATTTTATTACTATCAAACCCTTGAGGTAGGGAAACACCTTACAATGGATCCTATTATGGAAGGGATCCTCTCCTGTTCACTTGCCTCTTCGAGGGGGCATCCTCCTATTGAGCTATCGCTTGAAATACAATACTTCTCTTCATATCCCATTACATTTCTTGAACCCCATTATATAGTTTTACCATCACCTAAGAACATCCTAGAGGATGAATCTTCTAGAAGTAGAACCTTCTAAGAAGTCATCTTACATTTATTATATCTAATTACCCATTTATTATATCTAACTACCATAGTGGATCTTATTTAATAATATAGTGGATCTAGTCCACCTTACATTGAATGACATCCACTATTATCACTATGGGCCCTCTGCCCCCCCCCCCCCCCCCACTACCTCTCTAGCTACCTTACATTCCATCCCCCTTATGAAAGCCTTGTCCTCAACACTTGATGTACAACCATATACCAGGGTCCCATGGATAAGTGTGGACCATAGTGATGAAGTATACTAGAGAACCAGGGCCCCATTGAGAAATAGAAGCCACCATGTTGAAGTAGTTCAATTGTCATTTTAAATCAGGGTCCCATGTCCAAGTACTCATGTGAACTCCACACGGAATATATTGGCACCCAATAACCAAGTGAAAATGATACTCCCAATACTGACACCTATCATGTGGATCCAAATAAGAATATCCATCCACGTAGTGGGAGATGATCAAATATGAATCTGGAAGGAACAATACCATTGTAGAATATGCAAGTTGGACGTTGGTAACTAGCTCCTGATGTGGGACATTGATGTTAGCTACAAAAGGTGGAGTAGAGTCATCAAATAAAATATGGAAGTGGTTGTCATCCCATAAATGACAACTATCCATATAGCAATCATCGCAATCGGCCTCAAAATCATACCAAGAATATATTTCTTGAGAATATTCATCCATGATGTTCACCATAAGAAATCTCTTTTGCATGTTATCCAATGAATCTTGAATACTACGAAAACTATCATTGAGGCCATCTGCAAGGTCATGCATTATGTCAAACACTTGGGCTTTGAATTCTTTAGTAATCTATAGAATTTCTTTGAGGGTTTGAGAAGAAATAACCATCTAAGCACCCTATGAACTCTTCGATCCCGCAAGCATCATTAAAAAACCCCAAAAAATAGACCAATAAGTTACGGCAGAAAATCGCGACTTTTCCTGGAAAAACCTTAAAAAATTGTTGAATTTAAAATGCTCATAACTTCATTTCTCGGACTCCATTTTGACTGATTTTTTTTTTGAAATTGGGTGAAATTGTGAGAGGAACTCAGATCTGTAATTTATTTGGTCAAATTCGACCTTCAGCTGCTACATAAATAAAAATTATATATATATATATATATATATATATATATATATATATATATATATATATATATATATATATATATATATATATATATATATATATATATATATATATATATATATATATATATAATCGCACCATCGTCCATAGAAAAAACCCTGAAAATTTGAAGATTTTAAAACTTCAATATCTTGAATTCCCGGACTTCGTTTCGGACGATTTGTTTTTTCAAATTGGGTGTTTTTCTAAGAGGAACTCATATCAACAACCTGTTTCTGCAAATTTTTCACAAAAATATACCAAAAATTTCTGGAATGTCGCGACCCTCTTTTTTCTTCTCTGAAAAAAAAAATCTGCAAAAATAAAAAATATTTGCCCACAATGTTTGCCAAGGAAAGTGCTATAATACCAATTATTAAGTACCTATACCAGATCTACAAATATAACTCAATAATACCAAAAATAAACCATAAACCATTCACCAGAACATGAACACAAGAAATAGAGAAAACACTTGAGGTAGGGTAACACCATATATTAATCCTTATGAAAGGATAAAACTCCTCAAGCAATCCTTGTTTGTACAATCACAATATTCGTCACTATGTTTCATTACATTTCTTACACTTCTTTATATAGCTCTCCCTATCTCCTATGAACCTTCTAGAGATCATTTTCACATTTATTACATACAACTACCATAGTGGGCCTTTATTAATATAATTGACCTAGTCCATCTTACATTGAATGACCACATTCCCATATATTAAATGACTTCCACTAATAACACATAACTACATTCCCATTGGGTACCCTAGGTACCCCATATTACCTCCCTAGGTATACTACACTTACTGTTGCTGAACATAAGGAATAATTCTAAGTGTAATAGTTAATACCAATCTTAACCTAAATATACTATGGATTTCTGAACTAGGATACTTAGTAAGTAACATAATTTGAAATTGCATTTGGGCTTTAAGGGAATAGTCCAAATTATATTAGAAATAAAATTGTTATAATTAAGGTAAAATGGTTGAATAAATGTTGATCTTGAATGTGGTAAAGGAAGTGTTGGGGCACTTCTAGAAGCCCAATGGGTCAGCTTGACATCCAGTGTTGGATGGTAGCCATATAGATATAGTTGGACCCTAGTGAAGGGAATCTAGAAACGGATTTCCTTGATGAGAAGGTCTGTTGATCAAGACCAGTTGGAAGATAGATTGGTTGTTTTATCACCTTGGACATGGTTATAATTTCCCAGACTGTATTTATGAGTGGAATTTTTTTTCATGAAAGTTGAGGCAAGAGTGTTTTTCTTGCTAGTTGTTATCACATAGAAAGGGAAACATAGTTATGACTATGTCTGTTAAACTACCAGGTGGATATCTTGTGAATGACTGCAAGCTCTCAACTGAGAGGGAAGCTTAGTATTGAGTGTCCCTATGAGGCTTGTCATAAGGATGGAAGCAATATCCTTGTAGGAGGATCCGAAAGTATGATATGTCCATGTGCATGTATGGCATGGAAATGGGTGTAAGCAATGAGATTTCATGATGAATCTTTGGCTAGGTTTGTATGTGTTTGAATGCATGGGTTAATGCATTTTGAGGCTTCTTGACATGAAGACTGATATTAATACCAATTAGGTATGAAATATATTAAATGTGTGAGTGATGCACATGCATGATGTAAGGATAAATGTATACTAAAGGCACAATATGGCTTCCTTGATGAGTGATATGTAAGGCAAGAAGTGCACTTGCCAAGATTGAATGAATACCATGGTTGCATGGCTGACTCTACTTTGAAGAGTCATAGAAGTTTTGTTTGAGTGACAGCTTGAGGTGGATGTATTCCATTCCCTCATGAAATACTAATATAAATAATATGAGAGGATAAATGAGCGAGGATGCTCTATTGTCATGATAAGAGGCAAATGAGTCTACCTTTGAGGGTCACATGAGAATGATTTTGAACAATCATGAGTTGACTGATTTTAAAATATATATGTAGGTGGGTTTTGAAATATACCCATGATAGCTACACACAGGCTTATGATTATACATATGGTTAAGCACATCATGGATGTAAGTTAACAAAACCAGAATATTTGTGGATACGTAATTGGAACGCATGACAAAGATGCATGTTTATATTCCTTATGAAATATTTGGTACCCAACTAAAGCCAACTCAAGGTTGAGGCTATCACATATAGTGAAGGATATCCAATAAGGAAGTTGCATGTTGAAGGAGTTCCTTGTGGAGGAACTGTGTGAAGACTCTGTCAGGAGAACAAAGTCACAACCTTGTTGACTGCTGAGAATTAAGCAACGAGCTACAAGCTTGTATATATATATATATATATATATATCCTGGATTACATTTTGAAAAAACATCATGTTATGAATAGAATACTAATAATGAATCTTGACCATTCTAATAAACAAATGGTAACGTGCAGGATGCACAGGTTCCTGATTCATTATGGGAAAAAGAATTTTCTATTAAAGCATGATGATGTATCCTAAGACTTAGTATGAGCCTAACCAAGGTTGCTCAAGAAAAGATCAGAAAGATCACAATAAGAAGTAGATTGCATAAGTAAAGGGGGAGAAAAGGAGGAACACTTTTCTCACCCTAAGAACCTTGAATTATGTAACATAGTTGTAGGATTAAAAGAGTAGTTGTGGAAACTAGTATAGCTGGTAAAAGGAAAGTAAACCCCATGAGTATGATTAAGTGAATAAATGAGTATGTTTGAATGAATAGGCTTGGTTGAAGCCATGATTAAGGAAAGGTAGTGAGGCCTTAGAGATAACTCAACTGGGTTGAAAATCTCCAGGCGGTGTAGAAAGAATTGGAAGAAGGGAAGAGCCCTCAATTCTTTTCTTACTGAGTATTATGTTTTCTCTGGGATGAAAAGGTAGGTATGCTAATGAAAGTAAAAGGTTTTGACACCATAGTGATTATGTTTGTATTGCTGTAGAAACAATCGAGATCTGTGTATGTTGCACTCAAGGAAACATTTGAGGATAATGTGATGAAGTGCATAAAGATATGCTAGGAAATTTTGAATATGTTTTATGGATTTGAATGTTATAATACATGCATTTTGTTTAATATTACAACTAATGTAATTGTGACTATGATGATGCATGCTATGTATAGAGAGGAATTGGAGTTTTTGAGGAAGACAGCTGCCAATGATGGGAAACCTCAAGAAGAGAATGACCATGAGAAGGTTGTGGTTGAAATATTGTTGAAAGAGTTGTAAAAGTCCCCATAAAGCATTGTTGATGAGGTAAAATAAAAAAATTAGAAAGAGGGTGCTAGCAGCCAAGAACCAGTATAAAAATGTTCATGCCTATGTGGCACAAGGTATGAAGGGATTTGGTAAGAACCCCTTCTGAAATATTTTATTTTCTTAATGTTATGCATGAACTTTTGAAAAGCAGTTGTATGCCTTGGATACCCAATTAGGGTATGATTTAGGAAGGAAAACTTGAATGATGGAGGTGTGAGCCTCTGGTAATAAAAAAAAAAAAATTTTGTAATCCTTGGAAGAATTCATGAACTAATATGTCATGAATGAATTGACCAATCAAGGAATTCTTAAAGGCGTTCATGTGAAACCTTGAGTTTCATGAATGACGATTTAAGGCTCTAATCGATTCAAGAGAAGAAAATATGGTTCTGCTAAAATAATAATTATGGTCAGGGAACTTATATGATAATAAGTTGGTTGAATTCAAACACACCTTGGAAAGAGTGCCTAACCTGAAAAGTGATAATTTGAAATCAATACAAGGGTGCATTATGTGTGAATGTGGCCATGGACATTGGCACATTGATTAAATTCACTTAATGTTGAATTGCATCTGGAAAGGTTGATATACTGAACTGATGCATGTGTAAGGAATGAAATTTCCTTTTTCTTTATATCCTCGAATAGATAAAAGTGATTTGATTATTAGCATGCACAATTTAATAATTGTTTGTGATGATGTTATAAAGGTGCAGTGAAAATATATGTGCATGGGAAACTAACAATTTGTTTGGTTGATTGAATTTGAAAGTGTGGGAAGAAAAGAGTCTTGGATATGGCAATGTTATAAGTCCATAAGGAATACTAAATACCTGCTGAGACAAACCACAAGGAATGGTATTTTATTTGAAGTGAATGCATTTGATTGTTAGTGTGTATAGTCCTAAAATTGTTTGTGAACCAATGCAAATGTGCAATGAACATATAATGTGCATAAGAACTAACAACTTGTTTGGCTGAGGAATGTTGAAATTACAGGAAGCAAAGGGTATTGTATATGGTAGTGTTGTAAGCCATAAGGAAGACCAAAATTTCTTGTTGAGCCAAATCAATATGGGAAGGAAAGTCCCATAATTTGTGAATTTGGTTCCGTGTGAAACAGATATGAAAATAAATGAGGAAATTGGAAAATCCATGGGTGACAAATTTGCAATAAAATTATGAAATTTAGAATTTATGATGATGTCTCGTGAATTATTGTATACCTTTGATACAAGTGAGAAGAAAAGATATGTCTAGAAAGGAAATATGAAGGTTGTCAAGATGAAAAGAATGAAAGAGGCCATTGTTGATACATGAGAACCTCGTGGTAAGTCATGATCGCCTGGAGTATGTTTTGTTGAGGTAACACAAGCCAGAGGGATGCCTCAGCAGAGAAATTCTAAGGGATGACTCGACTGTAAGGCTCGATGAAGTCTCTGGAATTCTTCCTATGCGAGAAAACCTTGGCAAGGCAAAATGGATCACCCAAGGAACTGTATAACAGAGAAGGGGATGCTTGAGCCTGAGCCTGGAGGGTGAGAAACCGCAAGGAAGAGGAGACTCTGATAGTTCTTGTAAACTATTGATTGGGATCATGCACACAATGGGTATGTCCAGGGAAAATAGTGAGCCTATATAACAAGACAACCACGTGGATGAAACCCACGAACTACACAGATAATTATTGTGCTAGATTATGAAATTTTCCTCTTGAATTTTGAACAACAATAAGATGTTTTCGCATAAAATTGTAATTAATATGCTTGTTGTCCCAAAATTATTGAAGGCAGGTGATGAAGGCCAAGGGTCTAGAAAGGACCTGACCAAGAAAGAGGATCGATATTTCTAAAACAACTAAATGAGAAAGGCATGGCATGTGTTACTGAGAAAGAACACCGAGGACGATGTTCCTCTTAAGGGAGAGGGGATTGTAACACCTTTGTTTCCCCCCATCTTGTAATTAATCATTAATCATAATCACCATGCTATGGCATGGGAAGAATGTAAATGTATTATTGTTTGAATTGCAAACAACTGATTGTGGGAGTGAAGCCTTGAAAGTATTGGCCATGATATATCGAATGACCCTAAATTTCCCTAAGGAGAAATCAGTTAATGAAGAAAGGAATGGTGGTTGAACCATCAACCAACCCCGTGAATGGAAGCATGGTCTAGCTGAAGAATGTCAGCCTGAAGTACCACAGGGTCCTGCAGACCCATATTTACCCAAGTTTCCTTCTAACAGAAGGAAAAAGATAGGTGGAGAACCTTCCAAAAAAGGGAGCGAAGACAAAAAGAAGAGGGCACATGAGGAGAACTCTTCGGCTGAGAACGAGCAGAAGGTCGTGAGCTTGATGATGAGGGAGCATATGATAAACCTCTTCGAGGCCATGACAGAGAAAGAAGACTCTGAGAGTATGCAGAGAATGATACATGAGCAGAAAGTTGCAAGCTTGATGCTGGGGAAGCATCTGATACACCTCGTAGAATATGTGAAAGAGAAAGGATCGTTGAGAATTGGCATAAATTCCCTAGTGATATCATGTCTTGGAACAGGGGTGTCCAGAGCGCTAATAATGAATGCCTCTGAGCCTATTTTTGGGTGGAAAAGCGAACACCCATAGTCAGTTAGTTGGATACAACCTATAATAGATAAGTATTCTCATATCCTGTGTAATTGAACTGTAACTATAGATTAAAGTTAGATATCCTATGAATGTTTCAGGGATGTTCATGTTTTCTTAATGGTTATACTGTATCCCTTTAATTTTTCCTAATTGTGTATTTAAGCAAGTAAGGAATTATTTGGCTTGTACACATAAATGCTTGAGCCCTATGGTGGCTCAAGTTAAAATAAATGAACTGTGAGTTCATCAACCTTGGGAATAGTTTCACATGTGCATTTCGACACTCCCAGTCGTTATGAGTCTCATGGAGGAAGGAGTTTGTTAATATCAGGAGAGGTAGTGCATGTAAGCATCGAGTCTCTATGAGGCGGGCAAAGACTGAGAACCTCTTAAGTTCTAGAGTTGATGAATGAGTGAAAAGGGTGCGTGAAAGGATCCCTCTAAGTGTTAAGTTTAGGAGAAATAGTGCAAAGTGCCTAAGTATTTTAGAGATGATGAAGCTCAGGGAGGATAGCAAGATTCAAGTCTCGAAAGGGAAGATACTTTTGTTTGGAAGACGAATGGATAACATTACTTCAGGAGGAGTCAAAGCTCTTCACGGTCGTCGGATCTGGAGAAGGGACGTGGATTTTAATCCTTCAAGCCCTTCGGACTTCGCGGGTCCGGAGAATTGGGTATATTCATCATACAGGAGGTGAATCCCCCAAAGTCCCGAAGTCTCTAAGTTAATATTGGTCGTAGATTCTGAGGATTCTTAGGATCTATCCTGACCATTGGATCTACGGTGTATTCAGCCCAACATTGATTGCTTCGGGAGGACAGGGGTGTTGTAACGTCAAGACCCCCCAGAGACCGAAGTCACGAAGTAATGCGTACCATGGATCTAAGGATCCTTCAGGACCCTTCTTGATTGTATGATCATGGGGACGTGTGTGTCATGTCGAGAGAACGTGGGGGGCCTATGTGTCGAGTGACGGTGTTGCCAGGTATGGAAACCTCCTAGCAAGGTAAGGGAATGTCAGTGACCTGAGGCAGGTGTTGCATATTCTTATCGGTGTTTCTTGGGATGACATATGTCCCTCTATGAATGGCCTAACAATGGGACCCAAGGGACCCTTGAGAAAAAGTTACGAGCTGTAGATCTTTGGGGTTACGTGGATACCCTCGAACCACTAGATCTAGGTTGTGGTCATCCCATCATTGACCGACTCTAGGAGAATCGAAGTGTGAAGGCATGCGGATTCTTGAAGGCCAGAGTCCTGAATTCATCCTAGTTGTCTGTTGGAAAAGGACGCGTGGTGGAAGATCTGCCACTTCAGAGAAAAGTCACTCCGGGAGAAAAGCGGAGTTGGTTATAGAAATAAATCCTAAAGGTCAGAGTGTCAGAGTTCATCGAAGGCATTCATCAACAAAGGACAAGTGTTAGTAGATCCTTCATTTCATAGGATAACCACTTTGGAGAAAGTGGGGTCGCGTGGATGGATAACTCTTGAAGTTCGAAGCGTCGGAGTCCATTATGACCATTGAATAGAGGAGGGTGTGTGTCATAATATATGACACTCTAGAAGGATTGCACTTCAGAGTTTTTTTTTGTGAGTACTTTGGAATTCGTCGAAGCATGAAGTCTCGAAGTAAATCAGAATTGTTGATATTCTGTGGACACGTGGCGTAAGATCATGCAATACAGAGACTTGGCACTCCGCAAGAATTGAGGAGAGGTGTTTTAGAATTATTCGAAGCTAAGAGGCCTGAAGTAATCATGGTTCATTGATCTTGACAAAGAATGGGGACCGTTGATCCCCATGGCATACCCGAAATTCATCGATTCGACAGTTCGATATATTTGTGGTGTCATAATTTGAAAAGTTTTGGAGCCTGAAGCTTCGAAGCACCGAAATAGGTGCATGTTGTCTTAACATTTGGTCATAGCATACGATTATAGACAGAGGGAAGGGGATAGGCCTAGAATTCAAATCTGAAGGCCAAACGTTGAATTCCCTGCTAGCCTGTGAGTTAGTCGAGGATCAAGCCCAGTCGTTGGATTGGTTGGTGGATGGATCTCCACCATAGATTTAGGAACGCTGGAAGCTCTTGGATATCATAGAACTTGGGATGGATCATATTGAGTCGGATCCACATGGAATTCATGTGGCCCCGACCAATGAACACCTGAGGAGCTTGGGAGAGGTGTATCTTCCAATTTTGAGCTCATTTTTTAGCATGGAGACCATGGTTGGAAAGCTCTAGATGAGAATAATGTGATAGAGAACCTAAAGGGAGGATTTGATTACTTAAGGAGAACTACATTTTGATGCCCCATCCCTTAAAAGAGTCTTAAGGGGTTGGGTTTGTTACACACATGGAGTCCACCAAATCGTGAGGTATTTTTCCTCCAACATCCTTCCCACTGCAACGTAGTTGGAGGAATTTTCTGTTATCACATGTACAACATTATGAACCCCCACCTCCCCAATTAATTCTTCCAGAAGATGAAATAATAATTTTGCATCCTTCACCTGATCAGATGCATCCACATATTTAAGAAACACAGTTCATTTTGGGCAAGCAATTAAGAAATTGAGAATGGTGTGGGATCTTCCATCAGTCCAAATATTAGACATGATTGTGCACCATGTTTTATTCCATGACTGGTTGAACTCTATAAGTATTCATTTATTCTTTGGACCTCATTTTGTAAAAGTGACCCCCTGATATCATGAAAACTCAGGGATTTGAAGTCGGGACAACATGTAGCTATAACATCTACCAAAGGATGATAATATGTATAATTAGTAGCATTGAATGGTATGTCTACACCATAACACCATCTAGAAATGCATTCCCAAGCATCCTCCTTCTATGTATTTTTCCATTTAGCATCAATGGTGGGTTGAGAACCAGGGGTGGTGTGGGGTACAAAGAAAGAGTCAAGCCCTTTGCATGCTCTCTTCAAAATTGATGCCCTAGGATGAACAAAAGATGAATTTTCAACTTCATCTCTATGTCCCACTCCCAATCCAATAGGAAAACTAGAGGATTATTCAAAACTAGGAATAGTAAAAGGATCATCATCTTGACTTTTCCCTGCATATTTTTTAATCTTCTTGGCCCTAGATTTCTCTGCTTGGTAGAATGCAAGAATATTTTTCATCTCCAAGTTTAATTCATCATAGACTTTTGTGCAACCTTCTACTTGGCCTTTTTCACATGCTAAGTGTATTTTTATCCTATGGATACCCCCACCTTTAATTGTCTTCACACAATAATTGCATAATTTATGGTTTTTTATATTCAACTAATAATGTGCCCATGCTCCATCCTTCTTGTTTTTAGAGATGTTGGAAATTTTTTCAGCAACAAACAAAAATTTGCAAATAAATCCCTAAAATTTCTTATATTCTAGGGAAAAAATAAATAGCTTTAAAGAGAAAAAGAAAGGAATAAGAGAAGCCTTGACATACCTTCACAATAAGTTGAAATATGGAGAATAAGAGAAGCTCCCAACAATATAAAAACATCTCTCTAATAGCCCGCGGAAATATGGAAAATAACCACAAAAAAATTAGCAAAAAAAAACCCCAAAAAACCCAAGAATATCCCTTGAAACAACTCCAAATTTGTTGTAGAAAATAATCCCAAGAGATCTCCAATTGAACCCTTCAACCAGCTTTCAAAATCTTCCCAAGAAATCCTTTAGAAAATCCCTGCAAACAACTTTCCAAAACCACCAAAGAAACTCAGATCAATAATTCCAAGGAGTTCAAATGAATAGTGTGAGTGAAATAGAGGGAGCAGGGGGGGATTTAAATATCTTTGAGGGAGGGCCTAGGGTTAGTTGGTAGGCCCCCTCAATATTAAATTCATGTTTTTGCCTAAAACCTTTTGAAATCCGGTCCACTAATTGTGTCGTACGAAACCGACCAATTCAGTGTTTTTGGTCGGTTTTGTGCGGAACCAGCCAAAAATGGTTCTATGTCGTTAGTCCAACTGTTTTTTCCTTGAAGGCTAGTCCGATCAGTCGGTTTTTCTGGACTGGGCCGGTTTTGATAACATTGGTTAGGAGGACATAGTTCAAGATTGAGGATGGTGAATCAAGATAGTACCCTGATATTACTCGTGTTCCATGGGATAAGTAAGGATGATGCAGAACAACATTGGTTCACATGTGAGACGATCTTTTCTATGAAGACAATCACAAATAAGGCATCGAAGATTATGTAGATGGAGACCATGTTCATGGATAAAACCTTGATCTGGTACATGAATTATAAGGCCATTGCACCAACAAGACATATGAGGTCCCTTAAAAATATCAAGAGAGATATGATTAAGGATTTCTAGAAGACTAAGTCAGAATCTCAATGCATTATAGAGATTAAGGTGATTAAGCAGAAACTGGGAGAAACCGTGTGGGATTATGACTTGTTACACCCCCCCCCCCAGACTAGGGGTAACCAAGGAGATCATGTCTCAAGGTCCACATGTAGTAGACATGGAGTGTCGAGAGACATATTGATAAATAGAGCCCATCAACCCCCATTATTTTCCTCCAAGCACATATCAACCAAGGCTCATCACATTCAAGCAACCCATGGTATTGGGCATGGTAAGCCAACATCATCATGAGGTATGGTTAGTTCTTTTTTCATGTAGGGTGTTGCATTTAATTTATTGGGAATGTAAACGAGGATATTTGGTTAAAGTTGGATAGTGGATGTTGTCCCTTGACCAAGTTTTGGGAGATTCTTGGTCATGTTGACCTACTTTGGGACTTTGACAGCCTGTCGAAGGAGGAGCGGAAGATGAAGCGGAGATCACAGGATCTCAACCCCTTTTTGGGTCCTTTTTGGGTTTTGGGGATTATGTAATGGGATTGGGATGTCGACCCATGGGTTTACCCATGTTTAGGCCTATTTTGTAATATATAAATAGATGCTTAGGCAAGATAGAAGTAGTGGTGCATCTATGTGATTTGAATGTATGCTAAGTGCAAGTAGAGTCTGTAAGTGCTTTGTGCATGATTGTAAGAGACTTGCAAAGCTAAGTGTGGGTCCTTGTATCAAATTGTGGAAGGCTTTGTGTTGTAACGCAAGGAAGAAAGATATAGTGAGTTGCACGGGTCTTCTATCTTATGTGGTGTAAGGGTTTTGAGGCTTTGTGCTTGTAACCGATTGACTGAAGACAATAAAGAAGAATATTTGGTGGATGTATCCCTAGGGTGGGGGTGAACCACGTAAATATTGTGTTATGCTTTTGTGTGCCTTGTCTTGATTTTTTCACATGCTTTGATGTATTTAGATAGATTTACTTATGCTTTGTGCTTATTATATGTGAGAATGTTAGATCTGATCTATATGGCTATGCTTAGTGATTGACTTGCTTGATCTAATCTATTTACCTATGATAAGTGCTTAAATACATTATATTAGTGTGAATGTTGTGAAGCTTTGTTTTATCAGCGAAGTGGATATTGATTTCATATTGAGGAATTGACGATGCTAAGTGATTTATTAAGTAGTACAATCACAGATCTATGTCTCAGGTAAGGTTGCAAACACCTGAGTCTTGCAACCACCCCTGCCTCTACCTTGGGTGAGACTTCATATACTCCATGGGTGTTTTCGAAAGGATCGGTAGTTAGGGCTTTGTTGGTGCGTTGTTGTAGTGTTGAACCCTAGGTCTGCCCCTATGCCAACAAATGGTTCCATTGTCGAGACCTGAAACTGTGATTGTCGGGAACTGAGAAAGAAGAAGCTTTGTGCAAAGATTCAACCTGAGATTGTGAAATATCTATGCGTAGATATGTGCCCTAGTGCATAGTATCCTAGTCAATTTATAAAGCTATGTGATAAAGAAAGAAGCTCGATATGAAGAAACGAGGTCGGATCTGAAGGAAAGAAGCAAGATCTGAAAGCTTTTGTGCTCTAAGAAAGGTAAAAGTGAGAATTTCTGATTAAAATAGGTAATATCTGCAAGCTTTGTGCTCTGATAAAGGGTAGTAATAGTTAAAAGTTTTAGATCTGGAAGCTTCGTGCTCCATAGAAGTAAGATAAGTGGAATTTGTTTTTTCTAAAGTATGTATCTAGGTATGTTTGATAGGTTCTATCCTAGCTTGAAAACTAAGGTATTAATAGATGAAAGAAGGCTTGATATGAGTAGATTTGATAAGAATAGTGAAAGATATGTTATACCTATGCATAGAAAGAATGTTTGGACTAAAAATGGATGTAGGATCCTAGAAAGAATTTTTTGCAGGTTAGCTACCATGATCCTAGTGCACAGTACCAGAAAGGTTGGGGATCATTTAAAAGAAAGAGAGGATTAACCCTCTATTACAGTTATAGAAGATCGGGACATATTGCTAAGGAATGCCCTGGGAAAAGACCTAGTTGTTTTTGTTGTAAAGATATGGACCATGAAGTGTTGGATTTCCCAATGACTGCTAAGCTGGAAGAAATGAATCTGAATAGAGGAAACCCTAAGGCAAATATAGAAATGGCAGAACCCCTAAAAGAATCCGAGAAAGTATTGCTGCAAATAAACGAAACCCTGAATGACCATCGACATGTCAGAATATCAAAGAGCTTCAAGGAAAAAGAATGCATTAAAGTAAGAATAGCAGACTTCGACATTGACTGTGTTCTGGATGAATAAACATAGGTGAATATCATGACAGAAAGAACTTGGGAAGCCATAGGGAAGTATGTTATGATCCCTTCATTAGGAGGAATAGGACTATTCAGAGGAAAATTGATAAAACTATGTGGAAAGCTCGCTCGCATACCTATGAACACTAATGGAACTTTAACAAAAGAAGATTTTGAGATTATTAAATTTATTCAAGAAAACGGCCCGTTTACCATGTTACTAGGAAAATCTTGGATTGATAGAGATCAAGCCAGACGAAAAGAAGAAGAAAAAAATTTGGAA
>ML802833.1:601739-621092 GCA_009831015.1 Picea engelmannii | reverse complement strand
GTTAATACCAATCTTAACCTAAATATACTATGGATTTCTGAACTAGGATACTTAGTAAGTAACATAATTTGAAATTGCATTTGGGCTTTAAGGGAATAGTCCAAATTATATTAGAAATAAAATTGTTATAATTAAGGTAAAATGGTTGAATAAATGTTGATCTTGAATGTGGTAAAGGAAGTGTTGGGGCACTTCTAGAAGCCCAATGGGTCAGCTTGACATCCAGTGTTGGATGGTAGCCATATAGATATAGTTGGACCCTAGTGAAGGGAATCTAGAAACGGATTTCCTTGATGAGAAGGTCTGTTGATCAAGACCAGTTGGAAGATAGATTGGTTGTTTTATCACCTTGGACATGGTTATAATTTCCCAGACTGTATTTATGAGTGGAATTTTTTTTCATGAAAGTTGAGGCAAGAGTGTTTTTCTTGCTAGTTGTTATCACATAGAAAGGGAAACATAGTTATGACTATGTCTGTTAAACTACCAGGTGGATATCTTGTGAATGACTGCAAGCTCTCAACTGAGAGGGAAGCTTAGTATTGAGTGTCCCTATGAGGCTTGTCATAAGGATGGAAGCAATATCCTTGTAGGAGGATCCGAAAGTATGATATGTCCATGTGCATGTATGGCATGGAAATGGGTGTAAGCAATGAGATTTCATGATGAATCTTTGGCTAGGTTTGTATGTGTTTGAATGCATGGGTTAATGCATTTTGAGGCTTCTTGACATGAAGACTGATATTAATACCAATTAGGTATGAAATATATTAAATGTGTGAGTGATGCACATGCATGATGTAAGGATAAATGTATACTAAAGGCACAATATGGCTTCCTTGATGAGTGATATGTAAGGCAAGAAGTGCACTTGCCAAGATTGAATGAATACCATGGTTGCATGGCTGACTCTACTTTGAAGAGTCATAGAAGTTTTGTTTGAGTGACAGCTTGAGGTGGATGTATTCCATTCCCTCATGAAATACTAATATAAATAATATGAGAGGATAAATGAGCGAGGATGCTCTATTGTCATGATAAGAGGCAAATGAGTCTACCTTTGAGGGTCACATGAGAATGATTTTGAACAATCATGAGTTGACTGATTTTAAAATATATATGTAGGTGGGTTTTGAAATATACCCATGATAGCTACACACAGGCTTATGATTATACATATGGTTAAGCACATCATGGATGTAAGTTAACAAAACCAGAATATTTGTGGATACGTAATTGGAACGCATGACAAAGATGCATGTTTATATTCCTTATGAAATATTTGGTACCCAACTAAAGCCAACTCAAGGTTGAGGCTATCACATATAGTGAAGGATATCCAATAAGGAAGTTGCATGTTGAAGGAGTTCCTTGTGGAGGAACTGTGTGAAGACTCTGTCAGGAGAACAAAGTCACAACCTTGTTGACTGCTGAGAATTAAGCAACGAGCTACAAGCTTGTATATATATATATATATATATATATCCTGGATTACATTTTGAAAAAACATCATGTTATGAATAGAATACTAATAATGAATCTTGACCATTCTAATAAACAAATGGTAACGTGCAGGATGCACAGGTTCCTGATTCATTATGGGAAAAAGAATTTTCTATTAAAGCATGATGATGTATCCTAAGACTTAGTATGAGCCTAACCAAGGTTGCTCAAGAAAAGATCAGAAAGATCACAATAAGAAGTAGATTGCATAAGTAAAGGGGGAGAAAAGGAGGAACACTTTTCTCACCCTAAGAACCTTGAATTATGTAACATAGTTGTAGGATTAAAAGAGTAGTTGTGGAAACTAGTATAGCTGGTAAAAGGAAAGTAAACCCCATGAGTATGATTAAGTGAATAAATGAGTATGTTTGAATGAATAGGCTTGGTTGAAGCCATGATTAAGGAAAGGTAGTGAGGCCTTAGAGATAACTCAACTGGGTTGAAAATCTCCAGGCGGTGTAGAAAGAATTGGAAGAAGGGAAGAGCCCTCAATTCTTTTCTTACTGAGTATTATGTTTTCTCTGGGATGAAAAGGTAGGTATGCTAATGAAAGTAAAAGGTTTTGACACCATAGTGATTATGTTTGTATTGCTGTAGAAACAATCGAGATCTGTGTATGTTGCACTCAAGGAAACATTTGAGGATAATGTGATGAAGTGCATAAAGATATGCTAGGAAATTTTGAATATGTTTTAT
This sequence comes from Picea engelmannii, assembly GCA_009831015.1. Lineage (NCBI taxonomy): Eukaryota > Viridiplantae > Streptophyta > Pinopsida > Pinales > Pinaceae > Picea > Picea engelmannii. The sequence continues at coordinate 618,893 of ML802833.1, read as the reverse complement.
GGATTTGAATGTTATAATACATGCATTTTGTTTAATATTACAACTAATGTAATTGTGACTATGATGATGCATGCTATGTATAGAGAGGAATTGGAGTTTTTGAGGAAGACAGCTGCCAATGATGGGAAACCTCAAGAAGAGAATGACCATGAGAAGGTTGTGGTTGAAATATTGTTGAAAGAGTTGTAAAAGTCCCCATAAAGCATTGTTGATGAGGTAAAATAAAAAAATTAGAAAGAGGGTGCTAGCAGCCAAGAACCAGTATAAAAATGTTCATGCCTATGTGGCACAAGGTATGAAGGGATTTGGTAAGAACCCCTTCTGAAATATTTTATTTTCTTAATGTTATGCATGAACTTTTGAAAAGCAGTTGTATGCCTTGGATACCCAATTAGGGTATGATTTAGGAAGGAAAACTTGAATGATGGAGGTGTGAGCCTCTGGTAATAAAAAAAAAAAAATTTTGTAATCCTTGGAAGAATTCATGAACTAATATGTCATGAATGAATTGACCAATCAAGGAATTCTTAAAGGCGTTCATGTGAAACCTTGAGTTTCATGAATGACGATTTAAGGCTCTAATCGATTCAAGAGAAGAAAATATGGTTCTGCTAAAATAATAATTATGGTCAGGGAACTTATATGATAATAAGTTGGTTGAATTCAAACACACCTTGGAAAGAGTGCCTAACCTGAAAAGTGATAATTTGAAATCAATACAAGGGTGCATTATGTGTGAATGTGGCCATGGACATTGGCACATTGATTAAATTCACTTAATGTTGAATTGCATCTGGAAAGGTTGATATACTGAACTGATGCATGTGTAAGGAATGAAATTTCCTTTTTCTTTATATCCTCGAATAGATAAAAGTGATTTGATTATTAGCATGCACAATTTAATAATTGTTTGTGATGATGTTATAAAGGTGCAGTGAAAATATATGTGCATGGGAAACTAACAATTTGTTTGGTTGATTGAATTTGAAAGTGTGGGAAGAAAAGAGTCTTGGATATGGCAATGTTATAAGTCCATAAGGAATACTAAATACCTGCTGAGACAAACCACAAGGAATGGTATTTTATTTGAAGTGAATGCATTTGATTGTTAGTGTGTATAGTCCTAAAATTGTTTGTGAACCAATGCAAATGTGCAATGAACATATAATGTGCATAAGAACTAACAACTTGTTTGGCTGAGGAATGTTGAAATTACAGGAAGCAAAGGGTATTGTATATGGTAGTGTTGTAAGCCATAAGGAAGACCAAAATTTCTTGTTGAGCCAAATCAATATGGGAAGGAAAGTCCCATAATTTGTGAATTTGGTTCCGTGTGAAACAGATATGAAAATAAATGAGGAAATTGGAAAATCCATGGGTGACAAATTTGCAATAAAATTATGAAATTTAGAATTTATGATGATGTCTCGTGAATTATTGTATACCTTTGATACAAGTGAGAAGAAAAGATATGTCTAGAAAGGAAATATGAAGGTTGTCAAGATGAAAAGAATGAAAGAGGCCATTGTTGATACATGAGAACCTCGTGGTAAGTCATGATCGCCTGGAGTATGTTTTGTTGAGGTAACACAAGCCAGAGGGATGCCTCAGCAGAGAAATTCTAAGGGATGACTCGACTGTAAGGCTCGATGAAGTCTCTGGAATTCTTCCTATGCGAGAAAACCTTGGCAAGGCAAAATGGATCACCCAAGGAACTGTATAACAGAGAAGGGGATGCTTGAGCCTGAGCCTGGAGGGTGAGAAACCGCAAGGAAGAGGAGACTCTGATAGTTCTTGTAAACTATTGATTGGGATCATGCACACAATGGGTATGTCCAGGGAAAATAGTGAGCCTATATAACAAGACAACCACGTGGATGAAACCCACGAACTACACAGATAATTATTGTGCTAGATTATGAAATTTTCCTCTTGAATTTTGAACAACAATAAGATGTTTTCGCATAAAATTGTAATTAATATGCTTGTTGTCCCAAAATTATTGAAGGCAGGTGATGAAGGCCAAGGGTCTAGAAAGGACCTGACCAAGAAAGAGGATCGATATTTCTAAAACAACTAAATGAGAAAGGCATGGCATGTGTTACTGAGAAAGAACACCGAGGACGATGTTCCTCTTAAGGGAGAGGGGATTGTAACACCTTTGTTTCCCCCCATCTTGTAATTAATCATTAATCATAATCACCATGCTATGGCATGGGAAGAATGTAAATGTATTATTGTTTGAATTGCAAACAACTGATTGTGGGAGTGAAGCCTTGAAAGTATTGGCCATGATATATCGAATGACCCTAAATTTCCCTAAGGAGAAATCAGTTAATGAAGAAAGGAATGGTGGTTGAACCATCAACCAACCCCGTGAATGGAAGCATGGTCTAGCTGAAGAATGTCAGCCTGAAGTACCACAGGGTCCTGCAGACCCATATTTACCCAAGTTTCCTTCTAACAGAAGGAAAAAGATAGGTGGAGAACCTTCCAAAAAAGGGAGCGAAGACAAAAAGAAGAGGGCACATGAGGAGAACTCTTCGGCTGAGAACGAGCAGAAGGTCGTGAGCTTGATGATGAGGGAGCATATGATAAACCTCTTCGAGGCCATGACAGAGAAAGAAGACTCTGAGAGTATGCAGAGAATGATACATGAGCAGAAAGTTGCAAGCTTGATGCTGGGGAAGCATCTGATACACCTCGTAGAATATGTGAAAGAGAAAGGATCGTTGAGAATTGGCATAAATTCCCTAGTGATATCATGTCTTGGAACAGGGGTGTCCAGAGCGCTAATAATGAATGCCTCTGAGCCTATTTTTGGGTGGAAAAGCGAACACCCATAGTCAGTTAGTTGGATACAACCTATAATAGATAAGTATTCTCATATCCTGTGTAATTGAACTGTAACTATAGATTAAAGTTAGATATCCTATGAATGTTTCAGGGATGTTCATGTTTTCTTAATGGTTATACTGTATCCCTTTAATTTTTCCTAATTGTGTATTTAAGCAAGTAAGGAATTATTTGGCTTGTACACATAAATGCTTGAGCCCTATGGTGGCTCAAGTTAAAATAAATGAACTGTGAGTTCATCAACCTTGGGAATAGTTTCACATGTGCATTTCGACACTCCCAGTCGTTATGAGTCTCATGGAGGAAGGAGTTTGTTAATATCAGGAGAGGTAGTGCATGTAAGCATCGAGTCTCTATGAGGCGGGCAAAGACTGAGAACCTCTTAAGTTCTAGAGTTGATGAATGAGTGAAAAGGGTGCGTGAAAGGATCCCTCTAAGTGTTAAGTTTAGGAGAAATAGTGCAAAGTGCCTAAGTATTTTAGAGATGATGAAGCTCAGGGAGGATAGCAAGATTCAAGTCTCGAAAGGGAAGATACTTTTGTTTGGAAGACGAATGGATAACATTACTTCAGGAGGAGTCAAAGCTCTTCACGGTCGTCGGATCTGGAGAAGGGACGTGGATTTTAATCCTTCAAGCCCTTCGGACTTCGCGGGTCCGGAGAATTGGGTATATTCATCATACAGGAGGTGAATCCCCCAAAGTCCCGAAGTCTCTAAGTTAATATTGGTCGTAGATTCTGAGGATTCTTAGGATCTATCCTGACCATTGGATCTACGGTGTATTCAGCCCAACATTGATTGCTTCGGGAGGACAGGGGTGTTGTAACGTCAAGACCCCCCAGAGACCGAAGTCACGAAGTAATGCGTACCATGGATCTAAGGATCCTTCAGGACCCTTCTTGATTGTATGATCATGGGGACGTGTGTGTCATGTCGAGAGAACGTGGGGGGCCTATGTGTCGAGTGACGGTGTTGCCAGGTATGGAAACCTCCTAGCAAGGTAAGGGAATGTCAGTGACCTGAGGCAGGTGTTGCATATTCTTATCGGTGTTTCTTGGGATGACATATGTCCCTCTATGAATGGCCTAACAATGGGACCCAAGGGACCCTTGAGAAAAAGTTACGAGCTGTAGATCTTTGGGGTTACGTGGATACCCTCGAACCACTAGATCTAGGTTGTGGTCATCCCATCATTGACCGACTCTAGGAGAATCGAAGTGTGAAGGCATGCGGATTCTTGAAGGCCAGAGTCCTGAATTCATCCTAGTTGTCTGTTGGAAAAGGACGCGTGGTGGAAGATCTGCCACTTCAGAGAAAAGTCACTCCGGGAGAAAAGCGGAGTTGGTTATAGAAATAAATCCTAAAGGTCAGAGTGTCAGAGTTCATCGAAGGCATTCATCAACAAAGGACAAGTGTTAGTAGATCCTTCATTTCATAGGATAACCACTTTGGAGAAAGTGGGGTCGCGTGGATGGATAACTCTTGAAGTTCGAAGCGTCGGAGTCCATTATGACCATTGAATAGAGGAGGGTGTGTGTCATAATATATGACACTCTAGAAGGATTGCACTTCAGAGTTTTTTTTTGTGAGTACTTTGGAATTCGTCGAAGCATGAAGTCTCGAAGTAAATCAGAATTGTTGATATTCTGTGGACACGTGGCGTAAGATCATGCAATACAGAGACTTGGCACTCCGCAAGAATTGAGGAGAGGTGTTTTAGAATTATTCGAAGCTAAGAGGCCTGAAGTAATCATGGTTCATTGATCTTGACAAAGAATGGGGACCGTTGATCCCCATGGCATACCCGAAATTCATCGATTCGACAGTTCGATATATTTGTGGTGTCATAATTTGAAAAGTTTTGGAGCCTGAAGCTTCGAAGCACCGAAATAGGTGCATGTTGTCTTAACATTTGGTCATAGCATACGATTATAGACAGAGGGAAGGGGATAGGCCTAGAATTCAAATCTGAAGGCCAAACGTTGAATTCCCTGCTAGCCTGTGAGTTAGTCGAGGATCAAGCCCAGTCGTTGGATTGGTTGGTGGATGGATCTCCACCATAGATTTAGGAACGCTGGAAGCTCTTGGATATCATAGAACTTGGGATGGATCATATTGAGTCGGATCCACATGGAATTCATGTGGCCCCGACCAATGAACACCTGAGGAGCTTGGGAGAGGTGTATCTTCCAATTTTGAGCTCATTTTTTAGCATGGAGACCATGGTTGGAAAGCTCTAGATGAGAATAATGTGATAGAGAACCTAAAGGGAGGATTTGATTACTTAAGGAGAACTACATTTTGATGCCCCATCCCTTAAAAGAGTCTTAAGGGGTTGGGTTTGTTACACACATGGAGTCCACCAAATCGTGAGGTATTTTTCCTCCAACATCCTTCCCACTGCAACGTAGTTGGAGGAATTTTCTGTTATCACATGTACAACATTATGAACCCCCACCTCCCCAATTAATTCTTCCAGAAGATGAAATAATAATTTTGCATCCTTCACCTGATCAGATGCATCCACATATTTAAGAAACACAGTTCATTTTGGGCAAGCAATTAAGAAATTGAGAATGGTGTGGGATCTTCCATCAGTCCAAATATTAGACATGATTGTGCACCATGTTTTATTCCATGACTGGTTGAACTCTATAAGTATTCATTTATTCTTTGGACCTCATTTTGTAAAAGTGACCCCCTGATATCATGAAAACTCAGGGATTTGAAGTCGGGACAACATGTAGCTATAACATCTACCAAAGGATGATAATATGTATAATTAGTAGCATTGAATGGTATGTCTACACCATAACACCATCTAGAAATGCATTCCCAAGCATCCTCCTTCTATGTATTTTTCCATTTAGCATCAATGGTGGGTTGAGAACCAGGGGTGGTGTGGGGTACAAAGAAAGAGTCAAGCCCTTTGCATGCTCTCTTCAAAATTGATGCCCTAGGATGAACAAAAGATGAATTTTCAACTTCATCTCTATGTCCCACTCCCAATCCAATAGGAAAACTAGAGGATTATTCAAAACTAGGAATAGTAAAAGGATCATCATCTTGACTTTTCCCTGCATATTTTTTAATCTTCTTGGCCCTAGATTTCTCTGCTTGGTAGAATGCAAGAATATTTTTCATCTCCAAGTTTAATTCATCATAGACTTTTGTGCAACCTTCTACTTGGCCTTTTTCACATGCTAAGTGTATTTTTATCCTATGGATACCCCCACCTTTAATTGTCTTCACACAATAATTGCATAATTTATGGTTTTTTATATTCAACTAATAATGTGCCCATGCTCCATCCTTCTTGTTTTTAGAGATGTTGGAAATTTTTTCAGCAACAAACAAAAATTTGCAAATAAATCCCTAAAATTTCTTATATTCTAGGGAAAAAATAAATAGCTTTAAAGAGAAAAAGAAAGGAATAAGAGAAGCCTTGACATACCTTCACAATAAGTTGAAATATGGAGAATAAGAGAAGCTCCCAACAATATAAAAACATCTCTCTAATAGCCCGCGGAAATATGGAAAATAACCACAAAAAAATTAGCAAAAAAAAACCCCAAAAAACCCAAGAATATCCCTTGAAACAACTCCAAATTTGTTGTAGAAAATAATCCCAAGAGATCTCCAATTGAACCCTTCAACCAGCTTTCAAAATCTTCCCAAGAAATCCTTTAGAAAATCCCTGCAAACAACTTTCCAAAACCACCAAAGAAACTCAGATCAATAATTCCAAGGAGTTCAAATGAATAGTGTGAGTGAAATAGAGGGAGCAGGGGGGGATTTAAATATCTTTGAGGGAGGGCCTAGGGTTAGTTGGTAGGCCCCCTCAATATTAAATTCATGTTTTTGCCTAAAACCTTTTGAAATCCGGTCCACTAATTGTGTCGTACGAAACCGACCAATTCAGTGTTTTTGGTCGGTTTTGTGCGGAACCAGCCAAAAATGGTTCTATGTCGTTAGTCCAACTGTTTTTTCCTTGAAGGCTAGTCCGATCAGTCGGTTTTTCTGGACTGGGCCGGTTTTGATAACATTGGTTAGGAGGACATAGTTCAAGATTGAGGATGGTGAATCAAGATAGTACCCTGATATTACTCGTGTTCCATGGGATAAGTAAGGATGATGCAGAACAACATTGGTTCACATGTGAGACGATCTTTTCTATGAAGACAATCACAAATAAGGCATCGAAGATTATGTAGATGGAGACCATGTTCATGGATAAAACCTTGATCTGGTACATGAATTATAAGGCCATTGCACCAACAAGACATATGAGGTCCCTTAAAAATATCAAGAGAGATATGATTAAGGATTTCTAGAAGACTAAGTCAGAATCTCAATGCATTATAGAGATTAAGGTGATTAAGCAGAAACTGGGAGAAACCGTGTGGGATTATGACTTGTTACACCCCCCCCCCCAGACTAGGGGTAACCAAGGAGATCATGTCTCAAGGTCCACATGTAGTAGACATGGAGTGTCGAGAGACATATTGATAAATAGAGCCCATCAACCCCCATTATTTTCCTCCAAGCACATATCAACCAAGGCTCATCACATTCAAGCAACCCATGGTATTGGGCATGGTAAGCCAACATCATCATGAGGTATGGTTAGTTCTTTTTTCATGTAGGGTGTTGCATTTAATTTATTGGGAATGTAAACGAGGATATTTGGTTAAAGTTGGATAGTGGATGTTGTCCCTTGACCAAGTTTTGGGAGATTCTTGGTCATGTTGACCTACTTTGGGACTTTGACAGCCTGTCGAAGGAGGAGCGGAAGATGAAGCGGAGATCACAGGATCTCAACCCCTTTTTGGGTCCTTTTTGGGTTTTGGGGATTATGTAATGGGATTGGGATGTCGACCCATGGGTTTACCCATGTTTAGGCCTATTTTGTAATATATAAATAGATGCTTAGGCAAGATAGAAGTAGTGGTGCATCTATGTGATTTGAATGTATGCTAAGTGCAAGTAGAGTCTGTAAGTGCTTTGTGCATGATTGTAAGAGACTTGCAAAGCTAAGTGTGGGTCCTTGTATCAAATTGTGGAAGGCTTTGTGTTGTAACGCAAGGAAGAAAGATATAGTGAGTTGCACGGGTCTTCTATCTTATGTGGTGTAAGGGTTTTGAGGCTTTGTGCTTGTAACCGATTGACTGAAGACAATAAAGAAGAATATTTGGTGGATGTATCCCTAGGGTGGGGGTGAACCACGTAAATATTGTGTTATGCTTTTGTGTGCCTTGTCTTGATTTTTTCACATGCTTTGATGTATTTAGATAGATTTACTTATGCTTTGTGCTTATTATATGTGAGAATGTTAGATCTGATCTATATGGCTATGCTTAGTGATTGACTTGCTTGATCTAATCTATTTACCTATGATAAGTGCTTAAATACATTATATTAGTGTGAATGTTGTGAAGCTTTGTTTTATCAGCGAAGTGGATATTGATTTCATATTGAGGAATTGACGATGCTAAGTGATTTATTAAGTAGTACAATCACAGATCTATGTCTCAGGTAAGGTTGCAAACACCTGAGTCTTGCAACCACCCCTGCCTCTACCTTGGGTGAGACTTCATATACTCCATGGGTGTTTTCGAAAGGATCGGTAGTTAGGGCTTTGTTGGTGCGTTGTTGTAGTGTTGAACCCTAGGTCTGCCCCTATGCCAACAAATGGTTCCATTGTCGAGACCTGAAACTGTGATTGTCGGGAACTGAGAAAGAAGAAGCTTTGTGCAAAGATTCAACCTGAGATTGTGAAATATCTATGCGTAGATATGTGCCCTAGTGCATAGTATCCTAGTCAATTTATAAAGCTATGTGATAAAGAAAGAAGCTCGATATGAAGAAACGAGGTCGGATCTGAAGGAAAGAAGCAAGATCTGAAAGCTTTTGTGCTCTAAGAAAGGTAAAAGTGAGAATTTCTGATTAAAATAGGTAATATCTGCAAGCTTTGTGCTCTGATAAAGGGTAGTAATAGTTAAAAGTTTTAGATCTGGAAGCTTCGTGCTCCATAGAAGTAAGATAAGTGGAATTTGTTTTTTCTAAAGTATGTATCTAGGTATGTTTGATAGGTTCTATCCTAGCTTGAAAACTAAGGTATTAATAGATGAAAGAAGGCTTGATATGAGTAGATTTGATAAGAATAGTGAAAGATATGTTATACCTATGCATAGAAAGAATGTTTGGACTAAAAATGGATGTAGGATCCTAGAAAGAATTTTTTGCAGGTTAGCTACCATGATCCTAGTGCACAGTACCAGAAAGGTTGGGGATCATTTAAAAGAAAGAGAGGATTAACCCTCTATTACAGTTATAGAAGATCGGGACATATTGCTAAGGAATGCCCTGGGAAAAGACCTAGTTGTTTTTGTTGTAAAGATATGGACCATGAAGTGTTGGATTTCCCAATGACTGCTAAGCTGGAAGAAATGAATCTGAATAGAGGAAACCCTAAGGCAAATATAGAAATGGCAGAACCCCTAAAAGAATCCGAGAAAGTATTGCTGCAAATAAACGAAACCCTGAATGACCATCGACATGTCAGAATATCAAAGAGCTTCAAGGAAAAAGAATGCATTAAAGTAAGAATAGCAGACTTCGACATTGACTGTGTTCTGGATGAATAAACATAGGTGAATATCATGACAGAAAGAACTTGGGAAGCCATAGGGAAGTATGTTATGATCCCTTCATTAGGAGGAATAGGACTATTCAGAGGAAAATTGATAAAACTATGTGGAAAGCTCGCTCGCATACCTATGAACACTAATGGAACTTTAACAAAAGAAGATTTTGAGATTATTAAATTTATTCAAGAAAACGGCCCGTTTACCATGTTACTAGGAAAATCTTGGATTGATAGAGATCAAGCCAGACGAAAAGAAGAAGAAAAAAATTTGGAATAGAAGAAACAAGAGTTAAAAGATTTCATGACCAGAAGGATCACACACTTGATTGCAGAACAAGAGAAGAGATCAAAGTTATTTAACACTAGCAACCCAGATGTCGAAGGTGTTAGAAGACACACATAAGACCGAAGTACCTACCCCAGACAAAGACAAAGTATTATCCAAGAATCCTAGGGAAGAATCTCAACAACACGAAGTGACTATGACCAAAGAAGATGAGAATTAGAATGGAAAAAGGAATACCAAGACGAAGCTCACTAGAAAAAAGGATAGAAAGTTAAGTAAGAAGAGAGATAAGATCAAAAAGTTGCAGAAGGTTCCAGAGGGAACTTTGCAGAGGGAAAAATTTCAAAATGGGAGCTTCGTCGGGATATCAGAATAGCGACACATGGCACTTCGCCATGACGAAGCAATATAGTCATTGGGGACATTATAATCGTTCGATCGATGCTCCAAATGGGCATATAGGAAATTATGGTTCATCATCAGACCGTTGGACTATGCCATAATGGATCGGACAAGAGTTAATGGAGGCTCATACCCATTGTAAGTGACCCATTGTTAAGTTCCCTATTTATCCCGCTGTGCCACGCACCGAGAACACTTTTTCCAATTGAGAATTCAAGCCCGCATACTAAGCCGAGTTTATACAATGATCATCATGCTCTTGCTCTCTATCTTAGTACTGTGTCTAAGTTGTTCCCTGCACTTGCGATTGTTCACCCCGAGTGCGTCATTCGGAAGAATTGAGCGCCGCAAAGAAATTTGTTGAAGAATTTTTGATCGACCTGATGACTGGAAGAGTCATGTCGGAGAGAGGATTATCCACTGGTGTACAAGCATCATCCACGAGAGGAATTCCAACCTCTTTGTTAATTGCTCAAGCCAGACCATCCCGACCAGTCGACGAAAAGAGAACCAACCACAGAGACGATATCATGAATGCTAAGTTGATTCTGAGCATTTTACCCATCTATCTACCACCTTTGAGCGCTGCAATCAATCGAGACAGTGTGCCTAGAGAATTTGAGTACACTTTGGTCACTGCGTACATCCCGAAAGGGATACGCGCAGTTCACGTAGACTAAGAAAAGATTGCAGCATTGAAGTTTAGTGACTTCAATCTTAGTGATAGGAAGGTATACAACATGCTCGCCACACATAAATACCTGACCAGAATAAAGGGAAAGAATTCAAAGATAGTTCCCCAATCATGGACTATGAACCTTGCACAGTCCACACTTCTCAATGTCATGAAGATTCCTCACTTCAGAAGGCACCAAGAAGTGAACGCATGCATAAAGATGTTGTTGTCTTGTTACCATGGAAGATGCTTCTAGTTAAACCATCGTATAACAGTGGATCTGACGTTGATAAATCAGATCACCGAGCTTAGCATGCAAGGACCTGACCCACATGATTTCTATCTTGGAAAAAACATGGACTGCGCTCTTTCCCAACAGATCAAGGACACTTACTGAAATGTCGAGAAGAGAACACAAGGCTACAAGGTAGCTTCTATACAGAGCGGCGCAGTGCACCTTGCCTATTAGTTGATCATAGGAAAGTTAGTCCGCAAGAACCGACCCACCCAAGTGATTGGTTTTGTAGTCGACCTCGTAGGAAAGTGCGCGGAGGGCCTACAAATGAATTGGGTGAAGTACCTCATGAACCAGTTGGAACTAGACTGCAGGGAAGTGCAAGATCAAGGATATGAGTTCCACTTCATCTAGCTTCTAATCCTAATCCCTTTCATCACATGGGAGATGCCAGAAGGTGCGACCTTCCTGGACATCGATTCCTTTGAACCTATGGCCATGAAGTTCAGTATACTATGGTATTCTAGTGACATGAACAAGCAATGGTAGTCAAATGTCATGTTCCATACCTATTACAACCAGCTAAAGACATCCATCCAGTCTGAGCCTCTCATCATGCTGAATACTCTCCACAGGTTTCGGCCTTTAATGAAATTCAACACGGACCGCCATTTCATTTATATTACAGTGAACGCTGACGAGCACAAGAAATAACTTCAGTCTTACTACAAGATGACAGAGGAGGACTTAGAAGAGATTATAAAGACTGGTCGGAGGACCTCCTCATTCCAGCAGACCCTGTGGAGATGTTCGACATTGACAGTCCAAAAGTAGCGCATGATACACCTAGACCCAGCAAGACAAAGAAAAATGAAGAATCCCAAGATGTAAGTAGTACCTCAACGAAGACTGATTATATCTCACCTGCATAAGGAGGTGATGGTGGAGAGATAGATGGAACAAAAGTTGAACATAAGAAAGGACAAATTACATCAGCTAGAGATGAGGAGGATCCCTCGAATAAAAGGAAGGTTTCCCCCCTGAAGCCTTCTTCCCGGAAGAAATCGAAAGCCTCTATGACCAAAATTCAGACTACCCTCACCTCATATGACTTCAATTTCATCGTAGCAGCCCTGAATGATGCTTCGTTGGATATAGAAGAGAAGCAAGAGGCTAAGCAGGAGGAGATATACAATTGAATTAAGGTTGAACTTCAAGGGGTGGAGCAGGCACTACAGTCCAGCCATGTAGTTTCCACTGCACCTCTGCCATTGGAAACACCGGAACTGGGAGATGAGTCATCTCAAATCCACTAAATTCCTAATACAGTCGAAGCTCGCCTTCGACGAGCACAGGAGGAAACAACACAAGCCACCCAGACTTAAGCACAAGTATAGGAAGACATTTTAGAGAAACGCAGTACTGCAGAACAGGAAAATCTTGCTCTCCAAGCAAAGTGGGATGAAGAAAAAGTCCAGTTGCAGAAAGAAAAGGAACAGTTTCTCGTGGAGCAACTCGAAGTAAAGGAAAGGGTCAACAAAGAACTTTTCTCTATGAAAGTTGTAGAAGTAAAGACTGAAGAGAGAGTCCCACAGCAGGTGGCACAAATTGAAGAAGTGATTCAACAACTACAACAACGCATAGCATATTTGGAGCTATGCGCAGTGCCCGAGACCCCGCAAGACGTAAGAGACCTAAGGGAAGCAATTGCCCGTAGCGCAGTTGACAAACTAAAAGATCTTTCCCTTGATTGCAAGCAACTGAGTAATCACAGTGCCCAAACATATGAGAACCTCATTGAGAACCCAAAGTTATAGGCACTAGAGTCGCAGCTCTAGGAAGTGAAGCAACACGCAGACACACTACAGGTGCAATTGAAGGCCCTGTCAGTTGTAGACAGAATGAAAATATCTCAAGAGAAATGCACCGCCCAACAGTAGATCCATACAATCCAGAGAAAAGTTATGGATGTAACTCAATGGCTCCAACCTGTACAATATAAGGCATACCAATTGTTCACAGAGGTTGAAAGCCAAGGAGATGAGCTAGAACAGGTTGTCACTACAATAGAACAATGCCTAGAAGGTCCAGTGAATGACATAGTGATCCAAGAGTTCATTGAGCAAGAGGCCATAACAAAGAAGCAAGTCGAAATAGCTCGAGCCAAACTCGAGGCGTTTGAAGTAGAACTAATCAGACCAGAGTGACTCAGGATGAGTCACAAGTGAGTGTTGGGGGTTTGTTGGCCCTTGACCAAGTTTTGGGAGATTCTTGGTCATGTTGACCTACTTTGGGACTTCGATAGCCTATCGAAGGAGGAGCGGAAGATGAAGCAAAGATCATGGGATCTCTTCCCTTTTTTGGGTTCTTTTTGGGTTTTTGGGATTATGCAATGGGATTGGGATGTCGGCCCATGGGTTTACCCATGTTTAGGCCTATTTTGTAATATATAAATAGATGCTTAGGAAATATAGAAGTAGTGGTTCATCTATGTGATGTGAATGTATGCTAAGTGAAAGTAGAGTCTGTAAGTTCTTTGTGCATGTCTATAAGAGACTTGCAGAGCTAAGTGTAGGTCCTTGTAGCAGATTGTGGAAGGCTTTGTGTTGTAACGCAGGGAAGAAGGATCTAGCAATTTGTGTAGATATTCTGTCCTATGCGGAGTAAGGGTTTTGAGGCTCTTTTCTTGTAACCGATTGACTGAAGAAAATAAAGGAGAAGATTTGGTGGATGTAGCCCCAAGGTGGGGGTGAACCACATAAATATTGTGTTATGCTGCTTTGTGCCTTGTCTTGATGTGTTCACATGTTATTTACTAAGTGCTTTGATGTATTTAGATAGATCTACTTATGCTTTGTGCTTATTATATGTGATAATGTTAGATCTGATCTATATGGCTATGCTTAGTGCTTGACCTACTCGATCTGATCTATGTACCTATTCTAAGTGCTTAAATACATTATATTAGTTTGAATGTTGTGAAGCTTTGTTTTATCAGCGAAGTGGATATTGATTTCATATTGAGGAACTGACAGTGCTAAGTTCTTTATTAAGTAGTACAATCACAGATTTGTGTCCCAGCTAAGGCTGCAGACACCTGAGTCTTGCAACCACCCCTGCCTCTACCTCGAGTGAGAATTCATCTACTTCATAGGTGTTGCCGAAAGGGCCGGTAGTTAGGAATTTGTTGGTACGTTGTTGTAGCGTTGAACCCTGGGTCTGCCCCTGTGCCAATAGTGAAAATGAATTTTTTAGGTAAGCTATCCTAGATGGATAGTTCTTGTCATTCCATTTATGGTGGTATGTGGAACATCACATAATTCCTCATGGTTAGAGAGTTATGGCCATGAGAAGTTGGAGACCCCAGGTTAGAGAGTTATGGCCATGAGAAGTGAAGTAATGAGTATATTATAATTCAAAGTGAATACAAAATAAATTATGTCAATAATATATTTAATGCAGAAATTAGAAGTGGGTTAACCCTAAAATAAGGAAAGTGGGGCCAAGTGACCTAGAAGATGTTTTTAAGGAAGCTACTTGGAGAGTATAAATAAGAGGCAAGTCTCTTTAATTTTAATCATACTTGAGAATATTGAATATCTATAGGTGTCTAAGGTAACCAAGGATATCTAAGCCGAAATTCTAAGGGAAGGTGAAGAAAAGAAGGCCGAAATGCAAGGAAGGATAAATTCTTTTGATGGTACTTTCTAAGGTGTTTTGAGTAAAAATGTCATAACTTATTCATAACAGATCCAAATTCAGTGAAACCAAATGTGTTGGTTAGGGTATAGTCTGTAGTATGTTTTGTACTAGTTTCATATCAATTCAACAAATATTCCATGTGGGGCATGCTCTACATGGTTACTCTCTAGAATAAGACAAAATTCAGCAAGGTATGCCATTTTTGCTATAACTCCTTTTCTGAGAGGTTCCAAGTAGTGACACCTCGAGTAATTGAATAAAACACACCGAAGAACATTGTGTATCAGTTTCAGATCTTTATACATTATAGGTACAAAGTTATGATTACTTCAAGTTAGGGTTATTGACTAATCCAAAACTAGGCATGTGAGACTAAAGTCTCTTGTTGTTGAAGTTAAGGAAGGTTTGCAGGAATGTGATCATATACACCAGGTCTATTATAGAGCTACAAGTCATATTTGGATGATGAAATTGATGAGGGATTTTTGTTGAGGTACATGTTGAGTACATGGTTGAGACAAGTAGTTGATGAGTTGGCACATACATGAGGTGTATAGTTGGTGATGTTGGTACATATTGATGAGTCATAGTTGATGAGTAGTTGACACATGATTGGTACATACTTGGTACATGGTTGATGTAATTTTTTATGGTACAGGTTGATTACAGGTTGAGGTATAGGTTTATGCATGGTTCAGATTTATTGGTATAGGTTTACAACGGTATATATTACAGTGGCAGGATGACAGTGGTTCCATCATTCTAATTCTACTTTAGGGTGGCAGGACGGGGCAAGGACAAGTGGTTGTAGCCACCTTATGGTTGTAGCCAAAGAACATAGGGGGTTTTAGCCTCCTTCTGGTTGTACCCAGTGAATTGGGGAGTTGAAACTAGGGGGTTGGAGCCTCCTTCCAGTTGCATCTAGAAAACAAAGGAAGTTGGTGCTTCCAATGAATGCAATTCTTCAAGACATGTAAGAAAAAGCATTATGTGTTTTCTCCCAATTTGGGTTTCCACGTAAAACACTGGTGTATTGTGTATGTGTGTGTTTGTTCAATTGTTCATTGCTTATTTACTCTGTAGTTATTGGATGATAATGTTTCATTGATATAACACTTGGCTAATATGGTTAAAAAGGATTAAATTGCTTTATCACTGATTCACCCCCCCTCTCAGTAATCCAACAATTGGTATCGGAGCATGTTCCTTTAGAAATCAATTTAACCACTGAAAGGTAGATCATGGAGAGTACCAACTAAGATAAAAATGAAATACCACAGTTTGATGGACATAAGTATGTTTTTTGGAGCATAAAGATGAGGACATATATACAAGCACAGGGATTTCAAATTTGGCAATCAATTGTAGATGGATACATAGCACCAACAGTTCCACCAACAAACGATAAAGTAGTAAAACTCAGTGAGAATAATTCCAAAGACACAAATGCACTTTTGAATGGTCTCAGTGATACGATATTCACCAAAGTTGCACACTGTAAATCCGCTAAAGAGATTTGGGACAAGCTTCAAAATATTTATGAAGGAGATACAAAAGTCAAAGCAGCAAAGCTTCAGACTTACAGAGGTCAGTTCGAACAAGTAAACATGAATGAAGATGAAGATATTGTAGTTGTTACACATTATTTTCGTCATCCCTATGACCATTAATGATGTAAACCTATCTATTGCCTTCAGAGGGGTCAGTGGCCTGAGTTCCTGAAGAGAGAAGGGAGAAGAAATTTTCCCGAGAAAAGAAGTTGCATTTTCCTTTGGAAAAACCCTGTAAAAAGGAAGTTCGTAGGCTGCCTATGTATTAGGGTGAGAGAATGTCTGATTCTCGTAGGTTGCACCATAGCTAGGGTGTGATATGTTCATAGGTTTCTCTATAGGTAGGGTGCGAGAATGCCTACACGTGGGAAAAACAAGCGTTTTCTCGAATCTTCTAGAAGGAGAAACTTCTATGGTGAGGTGGCATCCGAATGGTTTGGATCTTACTCGCTTTCATGATTTATTGGGATCATCCTAACCTCCTCACCTTATCCTCTTCAACTTATAAAAGGAGAGGAGTTCTCATGGAGAAAGTTAGCTTTGGTTAGCTTGGAGCTTTTGGGATTAGCTTGGATTGGATTGAGCTTTGGAGATTTTTAGCTTGGCTAGATGAGCCACTTTGTCAAGATAGATTGTGAATATTATCATATCTGTTCTCTCAGAATTCTTGGAGTGAAAGTGTGTGGGGAACGAAGGACAGTTGGAAGGGACCTTACGACATCAAGGCCATGGTTGTAATCTCTCTTTCACATTTAATATGATACAGTAATATGATTCTTTCCTATAAAGATTGTTGTG
>ML802833.1:551993-570413 GCA_009831015.1 Picea engelmannii | reverse complement strand
TTCATACACTTCTCTGCTTGCTCTCCCTTCTGAATTCTTGATTCCTCTTACAATGTACAAAGGAGGGTGTCTATATCCTTTTTCCCTCTCGAGATCTAAAGCTATCAAATCTAGAAATAAATGTTCTATCTACTTACATGAATTCTATTAAATGCCTCATCTACCTAAGGACGTGAGCTATCCTCTCAAGGTCCATTTACATATACAAGTGCACTTCATCAAATCAATACATTAATGTTTTGCGCAACAAATATCAAGGCGCTTTCAAAAAGAAGTTTGTGTTGGCTTGTCCAGCTATCCCCCATGTTCGCGCTGACTCGCTTGACGTGGGCAATGCTCCTGCATCATACTCCTCAGCTTGAAAAATTTCATGGGCCCCTGTCCATGAGCTCCTGCACGGTATGTCCATGCTTCTGTATCACAGTCTCATTTTCCCAGCTAGCATCCTCCACTAGGTGGTTCCTCCATTTCACCAGATACTCAAAATACTGTTTTCGTCTGGTTTTCTTACCTGCTCGATTGTCCAATATGCACTCCATCTGCAGCTTTTCTGCAACTGGTAATTGCTTATTCCATTTGATCGTTGGTTCTTCGGTTCCATCATCTGCTTCTCCATCCCTGTATGGATATAAGTTTGCTACATTGAATATCGGAGATATCCCGATGCCATCCGGCAACTCAATTTCATATGCGTTTTCTCCGAACTTTTTCAGGACTCTGCACGGTCCGATTTTCTTCATTTTCAATTTGTTATATGTTCCCCTGGGGAACCTTTCCTTCCTCAGATGCGCCAGAACTAGATCCCCAACTTCAAACTGAAGCTGCCTCCGATGCTGATCTGCTCTGCGCTTATACTCTTGATTTGATTTCTGCAGTCGTTGCTTCACTTCTTTATCCTTTATTGGAAGCAACTTATGGATTCTCCCGTTCTTCTCTAAAGTGTATGTGTTCATCCTCCTGTCATGAACAACATTTATGTCATATTGCCATGGTCTACCCAGCAATATATGACACACATCCATGGGAATAACATCGCACATAATCTTATCGTGATAATTCCCAATTTTAAACTCAACTAAACACTGTTTAGTGACACTTACCCGGTGTCCTTTTTGTAACCACGAGACTTTATATGGACTTGGGTGCTTAGTTGTTTCCAGCTCCAAATTTTCCACCATATTGGTTGAAACGAGATTATCGATGCTCCTGCTGTCCACAATGACCTTGCATTTCCTGTCCTTGGCTGTGCAAGCCGTTCTGAACAGTCTGGACCTCTGCACCGAGCTTTCCACCTCTTTCTCAGGTGTTAAAAGAACCTTATGCATTCCAAGCGACCTTCCGTTGTCTGCATCTTCGTTCTCAGCATCACGCCTCTGATCTTTTGTGATGTGAGCTTCCCCTGTGTCCTTCTTTTTCTCTGGACACTCGAATGACTTGTGCCCATTTTTCCCACATGTAAAACATTTGATAACTCCTCCTCTTCCTCTGCCTCGAGTTCTAGTACGAGGAAGAGTGTTTGCATCAGCATAATCTCCTCGCTGATCATTTTGCTGTCCTCTCGGCTCAACATATGTCTGCCTCTGTGAGGTTCTGCCTCTTTCAACCTTACCCTGAGGTCTCTTCCATTCCTCCTTGGGCTTCTGGAATTTCTCTTGGGCAACTGCTTTGCCTCTGGGCTGACTCCTGCCTAGCCCTCGTTGTCCTTGCTTTCGGCTCAGCTTCTCTTCAGCTTTCAGATCCATCTGGTACGCATCCTCAACTGTTCGGATGGTTACCATGCTCAATTCATCCTGAATGTCATACCTCAATCCATTCAGGTATCTCGCCACCTTCTCATCATCGCTCTCTCGATGACCTGCTCGGATATTTAGCTTGTAAAAATCCTCGGTATATTCCTTCACCGTCATCAGCTTTTGTCTCAGGTTCTGCATTTTCCTGAACAGCGTGATCTGGTAATCTCTCGAGATGAATTTCGCTTTCATCTTCACGATCATCCGATCCCAGCTTTTGATCTTCTATTTTCCCTTGGAACGCCTATCCCCCTGTAGCTCGTCCCACCACAATGCGGCATGTCCTTTTAAGCGCGTAACCGCATGCTTGACTTTCTTATCATCTTCGATATCCTCATAGTCGAAGTAGGTTTCAAGAGCTTGGATCCAGTCCAGTAACTCTTCTGCATCCAGGCTTCCTTCATAGACTGGGATGTTCATTTTGGTCTTGGAACTCATCCCAGAAATGGCTTTGATCAACCGCTCTGTTGATGCATCTTCTGTTGTGACCTCTTCGGCATGTCCAGCTTCCTCTTTTACTTCGGAATCACTAAGATCCCCTGCACCAGCTCAGCGTCTTTGTGCTATCTCCATTTCCTCGAGCCTTGCTCGGAGATCTCTCATCTTCCGCTCTATTTCTGGATTTCCTGTCGGCCTGCCTCTTCTTCTCACCTCCTTGTCTTCTGGGTCTGGTGACTGTCTCTCCCTTCTGGGTGGCATGGTGTCTTCTCCTCCTTCTCTGCTACAGAAAGAAAATAACTATTCCCGCTCTGATACCACTCTAATGGAAACCGCACTCCTCGAAACACGATCGCCTCACCAGGACCTTCTCTTATCTCTGGCTCGAAGAACTCAATGGTTCTTCTGATCCCCTTTCAGGAATCCTGCGTACCCACAGTAACCCTTGGCACGATCCTCCCCTTCTCAACTTATCTGAGGATCGGAACTCGTGGGCTCGCAAGTTCAACAGTCATGCGTTACCTCTTCAGATCCCCGAGATCCGAGACGCGTCAATCAATGCCAACTTCTTTTCCCTGCTATCGGGACTTCACCGTATCGCTACTTGCCTATCGGAGTGCTAATCACTCGGGGTTCAAACTTTCGAGATTCGATGTGCCGAGATGTCGACAACTCGCAATCTCACCGCCTCACGTCCTCGCCGCTCGCGAGAACAATCTCACTACTCTTCAACTTCCGAGACCCGATGTTCTGAGACCACCTGCCACGTCACCCGACTAGGGCCTTTCTATACACGGGATCATCGAGACCTCGCTTCCCGAAATCTCACGGTTTCCTTTACGCAAAGTAGAAATCTTACCTCGTGAACTTTCGATGCGTCAATCCACGAATAAAACTAATGTCCCTCGGAACTCCGATCGACGGATCCTGTCCAACTGATCTTTGAACTTTCTTCTACCTACACGATAGACTTCACGTCCACGTTCCTTCTGGTGCTACCCTCGAACAAGAAGGTTCTCTCCACAAGACTTCTCCGTCAATCTGCGTCTAGCCTATGCAACCTTCTCACGCACAACTCTTCTCCAGTGTCCTTCGATAACTTCGAAGACCTATCTCTTCTGAGCTTCCACGGCTTTAATTCTCTCAGGAAGAAGCTCTTGCACGCACTCCTTGTGGAAAATCTTCAACAATGCCTAAGTGTTGAAGTCTTCTCGACTCTGTCCACACCTGCTGCAGCAGTCTTTCACTTTCCTTTGCTCAGAATTGCAACTCTGAGACTTCTTCTAGCCTACGCACACCTTGCACGGTTCCAGTGCCAAATCTGCACTTCAGAGAGCTTAGAACAAAAGTTCCCTCTACTTGAACCCTGCAGTCACGCACTCCTTGCGGACAAATTCAACTACACTCCTTGCAGGAATTCTCTGGTTCAAGAATAGAGAAACAATTGAAACTAACTCCTTGTTCTCACAGACTTCACTTTTACCATGAAATCACATACACAGCATATAAAAGCAAATGCATGACAAGAAGCAAACATTCATAAGCATAATATCAACAATACACAGAAAATAACACCACCATGGAATTGAATCGAAGCTTTCTTCTATTAATTCAATGTCTGTACATGGAGGTTCTTCATACACTTCTCTGCTTGCTCTCCCTTCTAAATGCTTGATTCCTCTTACAATGTACAAAGGAGGGTGTCTATATCCCGTTTCCCTCTCGATATCTAAAGCTATCAAATCTAGAAATAAATGTTCTATCTACTTACATTAATTCTATTAAATGCCTCATCTACCTAAGGACGTGAGATATCCACTCAAGGTCCATTTACGTATACAAGTGCGCTTCATCAAATCAATACATTAATGTTTTGCGCAACAAATATCAAGGCGCTTTCAAAAAGAAGTTTGTGTTGGCTTGTCCAGCTATCCCCCGTGTTCGCGCTGGCTCACTTGACATGGGCGATGCTCCTACATCAATATATCTATGATGCTTCTCTTATAGCTTATCCTATCCTTCCACTTTAACACAATCTGACGACTGGCGAGAATTTGGCTAATCAAATTCTCAACCCTTTCAGCTTATCATGTCCTTCCAATAAAATGTGATCCAACGGTCATGAAGACACTCGAAGCAGATTAACGGTCGACGATGATTGCGGAACCAAAACTTACGAGTGAGTTAACTCGTCACCCATACTCCGCAATTGGAAGTTGTGTGTTTTTGGTGAGTCAACCACAATCATTGATATTTTGAAGCTATAAGATTGGGTGATCCTCACTAATTGCGAGATTGGAACTAGCACGAGGTTTAATTCTCCTTTCAATCTCTGTAATTCATCCCTGCCGTAGATTTGTTGATTGTGCATCCAATGGTCACGATTTAATCTGACTTAAACTCATTGTTTGTTGGATCAACTGCATTCGTACATATTTGAATCTATGAGATCTGATGATCCAGACAGATTGCGGGATTGTAACTAGCGAGTAGTTTAATTCTTCTTTCTCTCCCCGCAATTCATCCCTGTCGTTGATCTGGCTTGCATATCAATGGTCATGATCCTCCAACAATCCTCAAACCCATGGTCACTCATATGACCGTCATCTGTTATATGAGATGATCACCACCATCAATTTCCTTGATCGGACGGTTGCTGAGACTTCTCACCTTTTCCTATGCAATGGTTTACTTCTCAATAATTCCATCGATCCCGATGATACTTCTGCAATGTGCTTCTTCCTTCTGAGCTTGGATACTCATTCGCTAACCCTTCTGAGATTTTATCATAGGATTGTTGATTCTATCGTGATCAACAATAATCATGAATTTCTTCATATTGTTCGCTTCTTCTGATATATTGTGTAATGCGCTTTTCCTTATGAGCTTTGATCTTCATATTGTTCGCTACTCCTGTTTTCTCCTCCTCCTGAGCTTGCGATTTCGATCTCTACATACTGATTGGCATCTTCTGCTGACTGATATACTGTTAACATGAATGACAATCTCATATCTGGTAGTTCATCATTAACAAAAGATCATCACATTGACTATTGACATCAATGAAAATATGTCCAACAATATCCCATCATCACATAGTTCCCTGAAATTTTCTTTGAAGCTATAGTGGTACACCAGCTCTTTGAGCCCAAGGTTGGTGCGCTTGTCACCATGAATAATCACCTTTGCTGAAATGAGTAGCCCAATCCTGCGGGTTACCTTTTCCACTGGGTTTGGTGGTCTACATATTACGTCCTCTACTACTATCTCAATGACACAAGAGGATGATGACGACCTCCATCGATGGATCTCTTCCTCGGTATCTATTTCTTGTAGGTCAACAATAACTGGTCCAAGTTCTAGCTGTAGCGCTCGGTTCAGTTATGGGGTCAATTTTTGGATGGTGTTGTTCAAAAATATCTCTCACTCACCACTCTCGAAACCCTCGGGGATAGAGAGTTTGAGAATCTAGACTAATGAATCTCAAATCCATCGTTTACCTTGAGGACTACTCGACTTATTCCAAGACCATGTATGGTTTCAACTATGGCCTTGATAGATGATTTGCTCTTACTCAAACTCAGTTACAACCATAGGTTGGTTTGATTCTTTGGTCATACAATGTTGATGATTTTCTCTTACTCAATTCTTGCGAAGGTCACTCCATGAGGAAATTGGCTTGAGGACGAGCCAAATAATAGTGGTGGGGTCACGTTGCACCCAAATTTTTGGGTAAAGATTGTGCGCGTGCACAAACGAAGTTGTGCACACATTTCAGTTTTTTCACACACTCCAATAGTTGTGCAGTGGACGACATGAGGAATGTGTGTCAGTATAATTTTTTCTAAATGTGTTCCACTCCAAGTTTTTCCAATACATGCCAGCCTGCGTTCTTTTATGCACGCCAGAAATTAAGAAGACACCACATGCACACCGAAATCAAGAATAGAATCTTTGGGAAATATTCTCGAATGATTACTTCAGGTAGCATGAGAGATCGTGGAGTAGTAAGAAGATGAGGTGTCAAGGTATTTAAGACTTCCACAACTCCAAAGAGGCTACATGGACTGCATGTGGGTGATAGAAGCGTGCAGGACTGGCAGTAAAAGGAGTGAGTGGAGCAGAACTAAAAGTGACAGAGCGTCAAAGCATAGAAGAAGATAAAAGAAAGCAATGATGACAAAAAGAGAGTTACTCAGTTGGTTGTTTGATGATTGGTTTTTGTTGTGGTCAATGGCATTAAGCTCGCTCTAAGCCCATGTTTTGTAATGTATCTAAAAGTGAATCTAGTTTTTTAATATCTACAGAGTCTGCGAGAAATCATATGGCAATATGTAATGATATATTGAGAAAAAATATGAGAGCACAGGGTGTTGTTGTTATGTTAGGGTCCTAACCCGCACATAGGCAGAACAATATATTCAGATGTAATAAAGGTCAATATTAATAATGCCTTTCAATAAAATAGAATAAGGCGGATGTAAGAAGACCTAATAGAAGCTTCTGCTTCTAGAAGGATCTTCATCTAGATGCTTCTTTTTAGTATAAATAGGAGTCGAGGGTATGAGAACCCTAGCTTGGATATTATTGTAATAGAGCTCTGCTCAACTGGAGGTTTCCCCCTCGAAGACGGCCCGTGAACATTGCTTTCAGATTCAAAGTACTATTTTTTTTGTTATTCTTATATCATTTCAGTGTTATTGTGGTGAATGTTCTGGTTATATTGTTGTTATTCTACCATTACTAGCATTTTATTTATGTTTTGCATACATTTTATTTATGTTTTGCATATTGGGAGAGTGGAACCGGTCCGGGGTTGTCTAATAACCCAATCCGTTTGGGATGAACCACCCTGACGGGTTTAGTGGCTCTGTTAGCCGATCTAAGTCCTAAGAAAACAAAAATGAAAACTACTCTAAACTAACTAATCTAAATAAACTAACTATTAAAAAAAACTAATTAACTAACCTAACTAAAATATATACAATCTACTAACTAATACTATGCTAACTCTAAGAAATTAAATAACTAACTACTAACAAAAATAAATCTTATTCACAGAATGTACAATATACACAATTTACAGATTTGAATAAAACCTGAAAAACTCATTTATATTCTGTCGGGAGAGCTATTGTTTTTTTATTTTTATAATTTTATGAAAAAGAAGTAAACTGAAAAGTAACTAAACTAAACAACTAATATACTAATTCTAACTACTAATCTAAACTACAAATATATCTAACTAAACTACTTAAATTATACTAACAAATAAACTATTAAATAAATAACAAACTAACCTGAAGAAACACTCCAGGTCTGTCCTGTATGATGATTGCCTTAGCTGATTGGAGGGAGGAAACCTGCACCGAATTATCCACTAGCTTCTCGTAAACAGGAAGCTGATGTGCTCTTCAATATAATTACAGGACAAACAAGACATAAAAACTACAAAAATCTTATGATTTATAAATCTTCACAGTTAGATAAACCTGTATGCAAAGATCTATATGAAATGATTCAATTAATGAAGAAGAGAAATCTGTGATTCATTAACTGAAACAAAATGATTGTTGTACTTTGAATAATGAAAGAAATCAAATATGGATAACACATTAATCAAATCATATCATCCTGCAATAGATTATGATAGCTAAAGTAGTCTATAATCAACTGCAAACTGACATGCATAAACTTGAAACAAACGATTGATATTATGAAAGCGAAAGTTGTAGCAAAACATCAACTCTTGTCTCAGTTTGTATCATAAATCCATAGCCTGGTTCTCCCACAAGTGAGGATGATCCTTATTACAAAAAATAATAAGTATTTAAAGACCTCCCATAGGGTAAAACATCTCTGTGGGAGTTATCAAACTGTTTACAGAAAATCTGGGAGGATATCCCAAGTCTGACTAAACTAGGAACCTAAAATAAAACTGAATCACATAAATATCTCCTAGACTGTCACAACATGTCCAATGCAATTCGAATGTACCTGAAAGATGTCAAAAAAGGGCAAGTTAGGAGGATATTTTGTTAATGAAAATGATAAAAATCTAATTCTATAGACTAGCTACAAAATCTTGCGATTCTGTAGCTAGTCTAAATCCAACACAGAATCAGCATTAAAATCAATTCAAATCTTTAAAGAATTAAATTCAAAAATATTCATTTGCTAAAAGCATCATGGAAATCGACACTTGTATGCAAATCGAGCATACTAAATTGTATTCAACTAAATGATAACAGAGATGAGTATGCTTTGTTTAATTTGTTACCAATTTAGGTATACAAAATCACATTGGATAACCGACAATAATGAAATCGATTCATGACCAATTGAAATCACAAATAGTTGCTTCAGCTATCCACTAAATCAGTTCGAATCTAATCAAATTAACATGAATCATTTTCTCAAATTGATTGCAATATATACAACAAACGATCCATATTATTAGCGAATTGAATCAAAACTGGTATGTAAACGAAATTACAATGGATTCAATCGGTTGATAACAGGGTCTGTGGGATTTGCCCAATCGTTTGTTATTGCCAATTGGGGAAAACAAAATCGATCGATATTCAACGAAATCATTTTTTAAATTCATTTCAAAACGAACCATTAACCGAATTTTCTCATACAAATTCGATAGAGATAACCTAAGTCGATCTGAGTTAACAAACTCGTTTTGAAAATTAAAGTCAACAGAGCAGCATCAAGTCCATTTTTTATACGAATCCAACTCAAAACAGGCAATCGTGCAACCTCAAAATATGCAACAACCCCAATGAAATCAAGAGCGAGTCGTTGTAAATCAAAACAGTTCCAGGATTTCGGCGAAGATATCTTCTGTACAGGCTAAATGAGAATATCATTTCCACACATAACAGAGTCGTTTTTTCCAAACCTGATTTAAACAAAGTTGTATTCCTGATTTAGAATATTACATCTCATATCATGTTGAAACACCATAACAATCAAACTCACGAAATCGTTCCAAAATCACACCATAAAATTAAAGGCAATATAATCCAACCATAACGAAATCATATCAAATCAAAACATGGTCATGCTCTAATTTTAGCATAAAAATCTTCTGTTTAGATCATATACAAAAAAAATCCAATCGAAAGCAAAACCTTGATTTCGCTAACTCAAACCAACAGACAACGAAGCAAATCCAATGAAAACCAATTAATTTCTAAACTGGGCACGATCAAATCGTATAACAAAATCATAACCATATTCGATTTTATGACTGTTTTGATAATCAAACCATGTCAAAGTCATTTTGAATGATAAACAAACTTTTCAAAACTTAGAAATCAATTCACTATATTAATCCAAGCAATTGATAAAATGAAATTGATATCAAAATTCATACCTGAATGATGAGCAGAGAACTTGGTCATAACATTTTGTAATTGACGACAGCTGTAGTCGATTCGACATTCCTAAAAACGATGGAACCAGTGGTTTTCTGCTTCGTATCATTAGCTCGAAGATTGTCCCTTTGGCTTGTCAACACTGCAACTTGGTTTTCCAATGATTTGATTTTCGACTGTAGTAAGGGAACGTCGGTATAGTAGCATTCCAACAACACATTACACTGGTCACATCACGACTGTCCAGGCTTTGAAAATGCAGGTGAGGATTTGGTTAAATTTCCAAGGGTTTCGTTACGTATCTTGATCCCTGGGTAGCTAGGATTATTCTTTAGGCATGGAGACAAGTTAGAAACAAAATCATAGGGTGGCTCGGAGCACAAACCTTGGGAGTAAGGGTACTCACTAGCTAGGAAGCGTTTGATGTTAGAGTCTGAGTCTTCACTAAGGATTATGGGCTTCTGATCAGCACTAGGTTTAGGTTTATTCCTATCCATTCTCGAGATAAGTCGAGCATTCTTTTTACTTTTTCCATCGACCGTAGGGTTTTCTTTGAACTTTTTGCTCACAGGCTTTTTAACAGCCTCTGTCTTGTCTATTGTGATGTCGGGTAGATTGATATCAGGGTTGGTCGAGGGTTTAGGAGAGGGTAAAAGGACATGGAAAGGCACAGGTGGCTCGACCTTAGTCACACTAACCACAGGCTTGTCAATTTGGACCGGCTCTGAATCGACAAAACCATTCCAAGAGAGAAAAGCTAGCCAACTATCACCATGAAGATTTAAGTGATGAACAACAATGATTCTGATTAGACCATGGTGGAATAAGCTACTATCAACCTTTTCTCTTTTAAACCTTTTTGACATTTTATAAAGGATACACTGGAAGTAGAATGGCATATTCAATGGATAACCCATAAAATTCATTAACAGTTGAAGGTGATAAAGAAAAACTAGCCCATACCAACCCTCACATGTAACGAATTGTTTAACCACTATCAAAAGATCATGCCACCTTGGTTTAAGCGTGGAAAACAACATACCTCTGTCCAAAGATGTGACCTTCCGTGAGACGAACAATAACGGCCATGGAACCTCCTCAACTTTAGAGTTCTTAAACCATCGTTGGCCCGTGGTTGCTAACCCTGTAGCAGAGCTAATGAACTCCTCATTGACTTCAAGTTGAATGTCGCCTACTTTGGCCCTACAGTCATCAAAAGTCAGGGCAAACTGTTGTGCAACAAATAGATTAAAACCCTCAAATCTATGCACGAATGTGACCCAACCATTATCCTCTAAGTCTTTCTGGGCATTGTCGAACAGTAGCAAGGCTTGACTACCGTTCGGCTCAATTCACACCACCGGTGCCATGGAGACGAGCACACGGTGCGCTATGTGAATGAGCCAAGGTTTGAATCAAAGCATATGCCGGAGCAGAGTATTCACAGGCCTACCCAATGCTAGCAGAGGTGAAGCAAGGATAGGGATAAGCATTAATGACATTGTGCGAAGGTGGTGGAGATTTTTTCTATCCATGCAGAATATTCATTACCAATGGTACAACCGCCAGTGCTTATAGTTGTTCAACCCACTATTGTATAGTTTAACAATTATGTCACTTGCCCGACCAATGAAATCAATGGTAAGTGTATTAATCATTCACGCAAGCAATGGTTATACCATAGTTTTAAAACCAAACATATAAATCAAAACCAATACCTAGTGTATGCCAAAGGTTTTGATAACATGAACTAGGTTTCATATTAAATGATATATATCAAGGGTTTAACCATAACACCTATGTGCTTTTATGAAACCAATGGTCAAGTAGATCAAATCAAAGAACATGTAAATCCAATCACCAATGTATCACAAATTTAATTACTCATGAAACGAAATTTCATAATTAATCAAAGACTGTCAAATGAGTACACACCAAAAGGGTTTTGCCAACTGCATAATGATAAGTAAAATGTAAACGCAATGGGAATATTAACAAAAATGATAACGACAACTCAATAAAGTTATTAATGCGACTTCGAAAGAACAAGTTTTCACGCTTACAATCGTGAAAACAAAAGCGAAGTTAAGTGTGCAAATAGAGCAAAATAAAAAGTGTCGTTTATTTGAGAATTGCGACGAAAAATTAAGGTTTGCAAAACATTGGTGTAGGCAGCTTATAAGGACATTAAAAAAATGTGAATTGGATGCCAACAATGCTCTCACTGGCTTCTCCACTCCCCAAACCCTCAAGCTAATCAGTTACATCAAGCATTAGAAGGTCATCATTCTGGTTGATAGTGCAACACCCATAATTTTATTCATTGTCACATTGCCCAAAAAACTCATTGCTACATCCATGCCGTCAATAATTTCCAAATCATGATTTCCAATGGTGGTTCCATGAAATGTGGAGAACATTGTGAAAATGTGTGTCTCCAAATTGGTGACTACCACCTAAAATCCCATATGTTTTCTATCGACATGTGAGGTTTTGACATTGTGTTGGGTGCAGACTGGCTAAGGACATTGGGTCCCATTCTCATGGATTTTAAAGACTTAACCATGAAATTTGACCAGGAGGGCCACCAATATAAGTTCCAAGGCATCATCGTCGGTTCACCTGAGATCATTAGTTCCCATTGCATGGAAAATCTGCTCAAAAAGGGTCATTTTGGTGTTATCGCCCAACTCCATGCCATACAAAAAACAGAGACACCCTCGGTACCATAAGACCTCCAAGCCATCCTTTCTAAACATCAATTTGTCTTTTCCACTCCCCAAGGCCTCCCTCCTTCCCATGGTGTTCATGATCATTCCATTCCCCTTGTGCCCGGAAGCCTTCCTCCCAATATTCGTCTGTATCGTCATCCATTTTCCCAAAAAAATGAAATTGAGAAAATGGTCCAGGAACTCCTTAATGCAGGCGTTATCTGCCCTAGTACGAGCCCTTTCTCGTCTCTTGTGGTCATGGTCCTGAAGAAAGAAGGTTCTCGGCGAATGAGTCCTGACTTTCGTGCCCTTAGCAAACTTACCATCAAAGAAAAATTCCCCATTCCTGTCATTGATGACCTCCTAGATGAATTGAGCGACGCCCAATTATTCACTAAACTAGATCTTCGTTCAGGCTACCACCAGATATGTATGAAATATTCAGACATTCCCAAGACTTCCTTTAGAACTCATGAGGGCCACTATGAGTTTTTGGTCATGCCCTTTGGCTTGTGTAATTCCCCCCCCACCTTCCAAAGCCTCATGAATCATGTCCTTCATCCTTTTCTCCACCATTTTGTCTTAGTTTTCTTTGATGATATCCTCATCTATAGAAAAACCTAGACAGACCATCTTGCTCATGTGGATCAAGTTCTCCATCTACTCTCTCAGCACCAACTTTTCCTTAAACAGTCTAAATGTGATTTTGGCGCCTCAGAAGTAGAATACTTGGGTCATCTGGTTGGAAAAGATGGCGTCGGGGTGGATCCTAAAGAGATTGAAGCTATACAAGACTGGCCTCACCCAAAGACTCTTAAGAGCTTGCATGGATTTCTTGACTTAACAAGATATTATCACAAGTTTGTTAAGAATTGTGGGAAGATTGCAGCACCTCTCAATCCTCTCCTCAAAAAGAACTCTTTCACTTGGACTCCAGCCGCTGCTCAAGATTTTCAAACCTTGAAGATGGCCATGTGCACCACTCCATTCCTCGCCCTTCCCGATTTCAGAAAGACCTTTGTGTTGGAATGTGATTCCTCAGGGAAAGGAATTGGTGTTGTCCTTATGCAAGAGGGTCAACCTTTGGCCTTTACCAGCAAGCAACAATCTGAAATAAATATGGGAAAATCCATCTATGAAAAGGAAATGTTGGCTATTCTACATGTTGTGGATCTGTGGAATCCTTATATATTGGGGCAACGTTTCCAAATTAAGACATACCATCAAAGCCTCAAGTATTTTCTGGAACAATGCATTTCCTCCCCAGAACAACAAAAATGGGTGACTAAACTCTTTGGATATATGATTATGAGATCATTTATAAGAAAGGAAAAGACAATGTGGTTATGGATGCACTTTCCAAAAATATGAATATGAAGGATCCATTTTTCCTCTTTCATTCATTGTACCAGATTGGCTCCAAGCCGTTCGCCAGGAATGGCTACAAGATCCCAAAAGTTCGCAGTTGATCCACCAATTGCAGTCCAATGCTCCAGCTTCCCCAGGGTACTCATGGCTCCATGAGGAACTTCGATACAAAGGCCATTTGTATTTAAGTAAACAATCAAAGCTTAAATCCACAGTAATTTTTGAGCTTCATGCTACACCCACAACAGGGCACTCCGGGTTCACCAAAACCTATGACAGGTTCAAACGTTCATTTTTTTGGAATGGTATGAAACAGGGAATTCGTAATTTTGTAGTTGAATGTGATGTGTGTCAATGCAACAAGGGAGAAATAGTCAAATCGTCGGGCACACTACAACCGCTCCCGATTCCACCTGCTATTTGGAAGGACATCTCTATGGATTTTATTACTGGCTTACCCAAATCAGAAAATAAATCCATCATCATGGTGGTTGTTGATCGCCTTTCCAAGTATGCTTATTTATGCACCCTTAAACACCCATTTACAGCATCCACAGTGGCTCAAATCTTCATGGATCAAGTCTTCAAGCTTCATGACATGCCACACTCTATTGTTTATGATCGTGACCCAACTTTCACAAGCAATTTTTGGCAAGAACTGTTCAAGATACAAGGCACCGAATTGCATCTCAGCACCACCTATCATCCCCAGACTGATGGCCAAACGAAAGTTGTCAACAAGTGCTTGGAAACATATTTGAGGTGTTTTTCCTTGAAAAATCAAAATCAAAGGGCTCAATGGTTACCCCTAGTTGAATGGTGGTACAACACTTCATACCATACAGCTACATGCATGACTCCTTTTGAAGAGGTATATGGACATAAGCCACCTTCAGTCCTCTCATACTTATTGGGTTCCTCGAAGGTCCAGGTGGTTGACCTAACACTTACAGCTTGAGAGGCTATTCTTCGTACCCTCAAAGAGAATTTGGTCATGGAACAGAATAGCATGAAGCAACAAGCAGATCAAGGTTTCTCTGAACGTCAATTTGCAGAAGGGGATTAGGTGTTTCTTCGACTGCAACCTTACAAGCAAACTTCCCTCAAGGTCGAGCATTGTCAGAAGCTAGTGCCCAAATTTTATGGTCCTTATACCATTCTCAAGCGTGTGGGACAAGTCGCCTATTAGTTAGCTTTTCCCAACCATTCGAAGATACATCCTGTTTTTCATGTTTCATGCTTAAAGAAGGTGATTGGAGCTAAGTGACAAATTCAAACCAACCTTCCAGAGTTAGCTAAATAAGGATCCATTTGGCTACAACCAAAAGTATTTTTGGACCAGAATGAGCATTGCCTACGTCAGAGAACCATCAAGGAAGTGCTAGTCCATTGGAAAGATACAACTCCAGCAGATGCCACTTGGGAACCAGCTACCATTCTGCAGCAATTTCCTCATCTCAAGCCTTGAGGACAAGGTTTTTTTTAAGGGGGTGGACATGTTAGGGTCCTAACCTGCACATAAGCAGAACAATATATTCAGATGTAATAAAGGTCAATATTAATAAGGCCTTTCAATAAAATAGAATAAGGTGGATGTAAGAAGACCTAATAGAAGATTTCGCTTCTAGAAGGATCTTCATCTAGATGCTTCCTTTTAGTATAAATAGGAGTCGAGGGTATGAGAACCCTAGCTTGGATATTATTGTAATAGATCTCTTCTCAACTGGAGGTTGCCCCCTCGAAGAGGCCCATGAACATTGCTTTCAGATTCAAAGTGTTATTTATGTTGTTATTCTTATATCATTTCAGTGTTATTGTAGTGAATGTTCTGGTTATATTGTTGTTGTTCTTCCATTACTAGCATTTTATTTATGTTCTGCATACATTTTATATCTGGTATATTACAATGTTGTTGTTGTCAATTAATGAGTTGCTTAATGTATGTATGTAACTAGTTGAATGAACATAATAAAATTTGTAATTATTCATGTTCTATGATGTGTTGATCATGTGTCAAATGAATGTATGTGTTTTTGTTACATCTTGTTAGTTTTTAAGTTTGATGCAATGGAATGGATGAATTCCAACCCAAATGTATTCTTGTGTAATTAATCCTTCATCACTGACACAAGACCATATGGTCTCTATGATTCTCATGGAATCTCGGGTGAGACCTTCATCAGTCTTTGGATAAGGATTTATGTGTCGACATCTTGGGGTTTTTGATGGTCAACTCTTGATGAACCCTAGATCTTCAACCCACCAGCATTATGAAGGATGTGCACAAGCGTAAGAAAGACAACACCAAGCACTTCAAATGTATTCACTATTTTGGTTATTTACTTTTGACTATTATTGAAGACAATCTCTCCAAAGATGCAAAGGTATTAAATTATTATTGAGTGTGAGTATAAGCATGTCCATGGTGATGTTTTCTTAACCTATAAAACTCCCATTCATCCACTAAAAATTGTATTACAAAATTTTATGACAAAGTTTCGCATTCCATAATGTTGGTCTCCATATAGGACCCACAATAAAGTTCCTTGTGAACACTCAATTTTATTGATTGATAAAAGCCATCTTATTTCTTAGCCTTTTTTCCTATTTTGAGATAAGTCTCTCTTGTGGCACACCTTGTAATATATTGTATCACTATAAAATCCCCTCTCCCTTCCCTCTTGATCTAACTAAACTCATGAATATAATTTTGTACTTATTAGACATCTAAATGGTCATTGTAGCTTAAGATATTTACACCATATATACTTATATCAACAATCAATGTTTAAAATAAAAACACATAATGACATGAATATGAATAAAGAAATTGGATAAAATATGATCATTTATTTCCACAAGAATATATCAATAGGATGTATTTTCCTCAAAGACTTGTTTCACTTGTATATAAGCACAACACATCCAATTATAACAATACATATAAGCTAAAGAGAATAAAGTAACCATCATTTTAAGTACCATGTTCTTTTGAGCCCATTGTACATTGTTTAACTATAGAGATTATGACAAAATTTCCAACATTTAACATGTGAAATGACATTCTATAGAAGAGGAGAGAGAGGGGATTTTATAGTTATAGAAGCAATTTCAATATGTGAAAAGTTAGATATATTTGACTATCATTTTAGGCACACATGCCTACACAACACATCCCATAAGTATAGTAACATAGTCACAACTATTTTTGGTAAAATGAAATAATGCTCTTTTTTATGATCTCTTTGAATGATAGATTGTCAAGAAATCCATAATTATTCTCTCAATTATGTAGTTCTTTTCTACTCATATTGGCCTCATCATACCCTCATATACAATATTCTTTAAATATAATAATATTAAGAATAAGAATAATCACACATGAGCACGACCCTTAAATCATACCATAAGTTCCATCATCATGCACCCTAATTCATATTACAACTGCCATCATCATGTACCTTAATTGACGTTACAACTTTCACTGGATACATTTCAAACATGGAAGGCCATCATTAAAGATATATTTATGTCATAGAAGCAATTCAAAGATGCATGCATTTTAGGAATATCCAACTTGTTTTAATGGACATGTTTTAGGAAAGTATGTGAAATGAGTACTATGGAGTAATACAAGTCATAGATTTGTTTTTGTGTGTGGTACAAAGGAGGAGAAAGAAAGGTCAAGCAACAAGCAGACACACCCTTCAACCAATCAACTACCATTTGAATTTTATACAAAGAAATGTCATAGCAAAAATAATTACAACAAAATTATTCTTCATCAATAAAAAAAAATAATATTAACAATGATATTAACAATTTATGTATTGCTATGTAATATATATATATATATATATATATATATATATATATATATATATATATATTCTTTCATAAAATCCATTTGACCTTAAATATCATATGCATGTAGCAATTAGCTTTTCAAAAATAAGATAAGCCTTGATGTAGTGACCAGAATTGATAAGACACTTATATTACTACCAATTTACTTCATTTCTGTACCAATTTACTTAATTTCTGTAAGCTTTTAAGAAGTAAAATTTTTTCATAATTTGCAAAGCTATGTGCATACTTGCGTAAATAAAATTTGGCAATAAGTATAAAATTTAAGTAAACAATTCACCATTTTGGTTTTAAATACCTGTCTCTGATGCTACTATCTGCAGCAGCTTGAACCTTCAGCTTGAACCTTCTAGTATCTGCAGCAGCTTGAACCAGCTCCTTAGAATACCCCAAAACCGGCCACCCTACCGACCAGTACGCCTGGCCCTAGGACATATACGGACGTCCTAGCCCTCCGAGCCCAAAACCCCTCAGCCCCGGTGTCCACTGTAAATCCATTGTTCTAACTCTGTCTCCAAGCTCCCAAAAATCTCCTCTCCTCTCCCATGCATGAATCAATAATCCCCCCAAAAATGAATCCTCCTCCTTCCCTTATGCCTCCTTCACCGCCCTCGCATCTCCCCCACCCACCACCTTATCCATACATTTATTTCTCTTATCTGTTCATTTAGTTCGTTATTAATGGACCTATCCTCTATTAAATATTCCCTTTAATGTAGGGGTTACGTTATCCCTCATGGGATACGTAACCCCATTTAACCTTATTTATATTTTTATTTTATCTTCCCCCATTGGTTTATTACATAATTAATCAATTACTTTATTTAATAATTACTTAATCACTAACCATTAGTCTAA
>ML802833.1:501754-541975 GCA_009831015.1 Picea engelmannii | reverse complement strand
GAATAGTCGGGGGGTCTGGAAAGACTTGTCCACCGTAGATATGGGCGTGATCATCTGGACCGTTGATATGTGAGCGGTGCATAAATGTGGGCGCGAAAATCATATGCACCTAGAGAACTTAGGATAAGTGCAACTCATGGGTTTTTCCCAAGCTTTTACATGTTTACATCACCAAGGGGTTAGACAACCAACCTTTTAAGCATCCAAGACATGGTCCAACATTGATCATCGAGCTGGTTTTATTGAAAATAAAGAAAACTACCCTATGTTCTAACCTAACTTCCTATGACAATTAGCCTAGATTAAACTGTTGGGCTAAGAACTTATTATATCCTAGGGCTATCTGACCAACATTAGACAGTTTGGCCAGATTTATTCACTAACTAACCTAGATCATTTGGCTAAGATTAAACAGTTTAGCCAAGCTTATTCACTATTCCTATCAACATCAATTTAAAAGAACTTGGCCATGCTTGAAAGGTATGGACCAAGTCACTATTATTGCATGGGGCTCTATTGAAATTCTTTTATGCCCTCTTTTATTCTTTCTTTTTCTTTTTCTTTTCTTTTCTTTTTCTTTTCTTTTTTCTTTTTTTCTTTTCTTTTTCTTTTTTTTTTCTTTTTTCAAATTATTTTCAGAATGAAAAATCATTTGAAAAACAAAAAACACTAAAGAGATAACATTTCAGTCACCAGTTGATCCTATAAATTATAGGGTGATAACATCAGCTCCACCTGGGGATGGTATTCTCCTTGTGAAGTGCCAAGAATCTTGATTCCTGGTGTTCTAAAACTTCCTCCATAGTCGCCTTTGTTGCTTGATTGGTTTTATTTTCGAAAAATGGACAACAGTGGTCAGCGGTTTAGGGCCTTCTCTTCAGGCTTCAACCATCTGACCAAAGTTATTCACTCAGAAACTCGCAAGCAAAATAAAAAATGGTTTTTACAATGGAAAGTGTGACTTCAGGTCTCTACTGAGACGGTGAATAATGCTTTAGCATTCTGCCATTTACAATTCCTCTTGGCAGATCTGTCCCATCACTGTTGTTTAGAAAGAAAGTGTTATTTCCTCTGAATGCTTGAATCATGTATGGTCCCTTCCACAGACTATCGAATTTTCCATGATTTCCCTTGTCTTCATTTCGGGAATCCCATCTCAGCACCAAATCTCCTAGCTCAAAATCATCTTCCTTGGTTCTTTTGTCAAAAATATTCTTAATGCTTTCTTGGACTACCTGAGTCTTGTTGTATACTTCTTCCCTGGACTGTTGCAAGTGGATCATCTGGTTGATCCTTCTTTGGGAGTCATTTGGCTCCGCTTGCATGTCTTGCAGCAATTTCATGACAGGGACTTCTAAGGAAGTGGGAAAGACTGCTTATGTGTCGTAGACCAGCTGATATGGTGACATACTAATTGACCTTTTGGTGGTCAGTTTGTCATCCCATAGTGCGAAGACCAACTTGTTATGCCACGACTTTTTGTTTTGTTGCAAAGTTTTCTTGATAATGTTTACCAGGATTTTATTTGATGATTCTGCCAGCCCATTTCCCTGAGGGTAGTAAGTTGTGGAATGTCCTAAACCAATATGATATTGGTTGCAGAAATCTATGAGTTTCTTAGATCAAAAAGCAGCTGCATTGTCAGTTATAATCTTTCTAGGACATCCAAAACAGGACAAGTTATTATTTTCAAGAAATTTAATAATGACAGAATCAGTGGCTTGCCTGCTTGGTACTGCTTCGATCCATTTTGTAAAATAATCTGTGGCAGTAAGAATCCACCTATGCTAGCCCGAAGAAGGAGGATGTATTTCTCTGATGAAGTCTAATCCCCATTGCTGGAAAGGGGCCTCAATAGAGATTGGTTTCAGGGGTAGGGGAAGAAGTTTCCTTTTGCCTTCGACCAGCTGACATTGATGACACGAAGTCACTTTATGATGCACATCAGCGAATAGAGTTGGCCAATAGAATCCATCTCTGAGGGTTTTTTTGGCTGTGGCCTTCTAGTTCAGATGACCACCACAGTCTCCTACATGAAAATCCTGCAACACTCTGTCATCTTCATCCTTCAATAAACAATTTAACAAAATACCTCCAGGATCTTTCCAATACAGATTGCCTTCTAGAATGCAAAATTTTGATGCTTTCAATTTCAAAAACCTAGCTTTAGTTTTGGTCAGACCAGGGGGAGCTTGTAAATTATGCAAAACAAATATCAGGTCTACGTACCATGGAGAGTTGAGAAATACCTCTCTCATGCTTGGAGTCGCCTACTCACCCTGTTCATCTGCTGCAGCTAAGAAATTAATGTCAAGAGCATGGAAATTTGATTCAGCCATTAACTTTGCTAGACCTTGACCTTTAATCAGTTTAGTAGGCTTAATCTCTATGTCATACTCTAGAATGATAGCAATCCATTTTCCTCTCCGGCCGTCCGGATTGTCCTAGGTTAAAATGTCTTTTACTACCGCATTCGGAACATATGCAATGGTGTGGGAATGGAGAATGTATACTCTGAAATCTTTAATGGCTTTCACCAAGACAAAAGCTTGTTTCTCCATTATTTTATAATTCAAAGCAGCATCTCTTAACGCTTTACTGAAAAAGGCTATGGGTTGTTCATACCCTTTGCTATTTTTCTGTAGTAATACTGCTGCAATGGTATGTTCAGAGGCGAAAGAAAAAAGATAGAAATCTTTGGTGAAGTCAGGACTGATCAAGACTGGAGCCTGCATGAGTGTGCGTTTGACTTGTTCAAAAGACTATCTGGACTCGGTGGCCCATTTTATTTTTTTGTCCTTTTTTAACATGTTTTTTATGTTTATGAGAAGCTCAGCCAGGTTGGGTATGAATCTTCGCAGAAAGTTTATTTTTCCAAGAAAAGACTGTAACTCTTTGATGTTTCTTAGGTGTTCTAATTTCTGAATGGCCTCGATTCTGTTGGGGTCTATTTTAATTCCGTCCTTAGAGATTATGTGCCCTATCAATTTACCTTCCTCTAATCCAAAAAGGCTCTTTTTAGGATTTAAAGAAATCCCAAATTTCCTGCATTTCTCAAAAACTCATCTGAGATGTCGTAAGTGCTCGTCATCAGATTGGGAAAACATAGTTACGTCATCCAGATAGATGACAATAAATTTGTCGAGTTCTTCCACAAAAGCGATGTCCATTGCTCTATGGAAATTGTCCCCAACGTTCATCAACCCGAGAGGCATTTTCACATACATGAAAGTACCCCGCAGTGTTGTGAAAGTTGTTTTGTCTTGGTCTTCTGGGTGAACGAGGACCTGATTATAACCCGAGAACCCATCCAGTAAAGAGATTCGAATGGATCCGACTACCTTTTGTAATATGTGGTCCATCTTTGGAAATGGGTAATTGTCCTTTAGAGAGACCTTATTCAGATTTCGGAAATTGATGCAAAGCCTGATTTCTCTGTATTTCTTTCGCATTGGGACCAAATTTGAAACCCATTTGGAAAACTGTAATGGGAATATGATTTTAGCATCGTACATTTTTTTGATTTCTTTTTCTATCAAGGGAAGTATCTTGGGATTGATTCTCCTAAGTTTCTGTCTGAAAGGTTTTTGATCTTCTTTTATTGGAATTCTATGTTATATGATGCTGGTGTCATAAGCTTTCAAGTCCTCGTAACCCCAGGCAAATACGTCTGAATATTCCTTGAAAATCTCAATGTATTTGAGTTTCTGGTCAGGGGGTAATGATTTGGAAAGTTTCACCATCCTGGGTTTCTCTTCTGACCCTATATTACAATCTTCTACTTCTTGACCACTGGCTTCAATTTTTGGTTTTTTAGCTACATCATTAAAATCAAACAAGTCCTCTAAAGGAACCAAACCCCTAGTTAAAACATTACTTTTCAGATGCAAAACATTAGATTCTATCTCATCATCACCTAACTCTACCGAATCTATCTTATTTACACTATCATTTCCAAAATCAGGTCTTTTTTACATTTTCATCTTCACTTTCTAAGTCTATGTTTGTACACTCGAAATCATTTTTACATTGCAAAAAATCTTCAATTTGATCATCATTACCAAATACCTGCCAGTATCTAATGTTGTTTCGAATAGTTGGTCCACACTTCACCTCCACCGTGTATGGCCGAGTGGAATGAAAAGGTATCTTGCATGTGGCTGCTGACGTAGCTAACCCGTTTGCCAAAATATTTTGTCCCCTAGGCATCACCTGCAAATCAACTTCAGTGAAACATTTAAGGGCATCCAGAACAACATTCCTATAAGCTCTAAGACGAGGATGTTTTGTTGCGTACTCACCTTTCATTTGCTTGATTATTAACTCAGAATCACCTCTTACCGTAATTTGTTTGGCACCAACCTTCTTTAGAAGTTTCAGATCGAGTATCAAGGCTTCATACTCGGAAATATTGTTAGTGCATTGAAAGTTTAATTTGTAAGAATGGTTTTCCAAATACTTGGAAATGTAATTGTGCAACCAGAGTCCTACTCCCACTCCTTCTTTACTTACATCTCCCTCAAAATCCATGCTCCATAAATCCACTGGCAATTCTTTAGTTATCACATTTTTCTCTCTTTCTGCCTCAATGATTTCTTGGCCTTCGTTCGGATCAGACGTGTCTTCTTCCAGCTGGATGATTTGTTCTCCTGTATCGCCATCGTTGTATAGGATAAAAGAGTCTAGGTCAGAATGTGCAGAGTACAGAGGATAGTTATGTGGTTTTTCTTGGATACTAACCATGTATTTCATCAATGTTTCTCTGTATAGCCTTCTTTATTGCCTAAAAACTGGGACAGTGGCATACGACATATCCAACTGCAAAGTACCTTTCAACTTGGCTCCCCAAGACCGGGAAAACAACATACCATACTTCGAGGGAATGTCTGCAACCACAACATCCATGACCATGCTTTTTACGGGAATCTGAACCAGGGTGATACATAGATCCTTGATCAAACCGATACATATAACCTTATTGGAGTCAAAAGAGTGTAAGTCCTTGTAAGGTCAGGTAACCTCAAGTCCCAGTTTTTCCATCACTTCTTTAGGCATCAGATTATGGGAAACACCCGAATCTAACATAGCATTATGCAGAATCAGGTCGTGTATATTAATGTTGATGTAAAAAGGAGAGACAACGGCATTGTCCATCTGACCATCCACTTCAGGTCCGAAAAGGAGTTCAAGTTGATCATCTGTAAGGTTCACAGTATCCGAATGATTCGTTGATCCAACAATTAAGGCCTTCGTGCCTATATTAGGTTCAATGGTCAGTGCTTTAATCACCTGTGAACCGTAGGTGTCTTTGCTCATCAACTCAGAAAGGGAAATGGGAATTTTTACTTTGGCTAATTCCCCTTCGAGGATGAAAGGTGTAGGTGGTCTACTTTGGCTCAGCAATTCTGATTTGTCCACCGCAATCTTCTGGCCAGAAGTATTTGGTGGGTTAGTTGATGAAACCTCAGTCTGCGATGATCTTTTCAAAATAGTAAGGTTTATTTTTGTTGGAACTTCAGTGTTACCTTTCTCAGGGCTCTTCTCGGTAGAAGGCTCAGGGGATTTTTGGGTTTCGACTGTCTTCTTCGTTTCGGTCACCTTTTTTGGAGAACTTTCATCTGTCTTTTTACTTTACATATTGTACTGTCGATGTACCTCCAAAATAGCATTTTCAAATGCCTGTTGTTCGGCATCTTTGGCTTCTTCACTTACTTTTGTTTGATTGAGAATAAAAAGTTCTTGATATTCCTCGGTAAGGAAAAT
Source organism: Picea engelmannii (assembly GCA_009831015.1). Taxonomy (NCBI): domain Eukaryota; kingdom Viridiplantae; phylum Streptophyta; class Pinopsida; order Pinales; family Pinaceae; genus Picea; species Picea engelmannii. Next base: position 536,212 of record ML802833.1, on the reverse strand, counting down.
AGCTTCGTTACCGTGAATGCCCATGAGGTTTATGTGAGTATCCTCCAGTTCTTCAATTACTTCCTCTCCTTCATCAGCATAATTTTCTTGTAGGGGAGGTCTAATTTGTTGATCAGGACCTCTCTGTTCCCTTTGATCCCTAGGATCTCTCTGCCTAATTTGAGGAGGGTTTCTTCTGAAGTTAGGATTCTGAACTTGAGGAGCTGGTGGGTTTTCTCTAGGAGGATTTATTTTGTATACAGTAAGTCTCTCCATCATTCTTTCCATTTCTCTGTCCAAGAAATCCAATTTGGAATCGGAGGTTGATGTGGAAGGTTCCTCTTTAATTGTGACTCTCCTCTCTGTCCTCTATCGTGCCCTTTTTACCAACAAGTTGGCCTCCACACTTATTGCACTTTTCTGCATGTCCTCCAGGGTGGTCAAGTTTCTTTCCCTTAATTGATACGACATATCGGCGTCAAAACCATCGGGGAATTTTATCAATGCCAAACCTTGTGGAGGTTTAATATTGGCTAAAATTGCATTGTACAGGTTATTGAAATGGGTGCAGTAATCTTGTACTGTCTGACCTTGATTTCTTCTGATGTTTTCGTATTCTGACAATATTTGGAGAGGGTTTTTATTTACCTCCCATCTGTCTAGAAAACTTCTTTGAAATGTGGTAAGGTCAAGGACTGAGGCAGCACGCAAACCTTTATACCATTTCTTAATGTCCCACGTCAAACTTTGGGCAAACAATCTCATTTGAACGTCAGCCTCATCTACTTCCTGCAGGTCAAAATAATCATTCATTTTATCAACATGTTGTTGGGCACTCAAAGGTCCTGTTCCATAGAACTATGGAAGTCTCGTTTGATAATTCTAGGGCATAGCATGGAGAGGTGCAGCCAACACCAAAGGAGCATATCTGGCTGCCATGATAGGTGGAGGGGGCAGGACAATAACCTGGATGCTAGGTGGGGTGGTGACAGAAGATGAGGATGAGGAGGGACTAGCTGGAACAGAGTGAGTGGTTTGAGGTTTAGCAGTGGGAGATAGAACTTCAGGAGTCCGAGGTTGCAAGATGGTTGGGTCTAGGATGGTTTCAGCGACAAAGCTATAAGATTTTGTTCTGAACATGATTTGTTTGAAAGAGATGTCAAAGTCGAGATCCTGAATGGAAACAATCTCCTCTGGAAGAGAAAGGGACTTTTGAAGGGGATTATGTCTTACTGAACCTTCAGAAATGGTCTTTTTCCTGAGCAACTGTTCTGGATTATTTGTTGCTATCTCAGGTTGTGGGTCTGGGTGAGATCGAGTATAAGCTCTTTTGGGAGCCAGATTTCTTTTTTATTTTTATATATATACCTTTTAGTTTTACGAGTCTGAAAATAATATGTGCAAGTTTTCAACAACCTCTAAACATTACTTCTTTCTCAAATTTGCAATATTTCAGAAGCAAAATTTTCTTCTAGGGAAAAGAAGATGTGACGTTAAAAATGTGTTCAGTTCTTGTCCCCAGTGGAGTCGCCACTATGTTAATGCTTTGTAAATTTCCTAGAGGTTGTCAGAAAAGAAGAAATCTACGGGAGGTAACTTTATCCAACCACTTCGAAGCTGGGATCTATCCCTACCAGCTTCAGAGAGGGATCTCTCTGTAGGATTTATATATGTTTCTAATTTAAAATATTAGGCTAGGTAAATAAAATATGTTGGTTTTGTTTGTTGTAGTTTTCGTTGGGTTGGCTGAGAGAGTTTACACATCCATTGGGATATGGGGTCTGTATCATGAGAATAAAATCTAAACTAGAAAACAAATAAACCTTTCACATGGCGAGATAATGTAATCACTGGATTCTTTTAGCAGCATAAATGAGGAATAGCATAAAAAGGTGAGAATGTCAATTACAACAAAGAAGCAGTTAAGAATTTCTTTATCGTAAAATCAGAAGATGAAACACTAAAATATTTTAAAGTCAGAAACAGGGTATACAAAGATAAATCCTGCAACGTTCGTTACTTTCAAAGATTATATTTAATAAACAGTGTGATAACTAAGAAAGAATAACGTTTAACTCGGAAAGGAAAACATCACCAGTGAATACACGCAAGAATCCTGTAAAAATGCCTCTTTGTATTAATGGAAGATCTCTTGAAAAATATTACAGTCTGATAGCTCGCAGGGCATAAAGATCAACCCCCAATACTTTGAAAACTGAAGTATTTATCACCAAAATTACAAACGATCATGTCATTAAAGATCAGGACGTGGTAAATCTATTTTTAGCCTAACTAACTTAACAAATTACAAAACTCTAGGAAACTGTTTGATGATGTGTTGCAACTGCATGTTGTTTTCTGGGTGAACCGTTGGTGAGGCCTCTGCATGAACTCGTCTGAATGGATCATTGACTAGGCTGGGACAGCTCACCGACTACTCAATCAGGTCACAAAGCTCTTCCCATCGGAGATGATTGGGAACGTTGACTTTGAGTAACCTTCGGTATACTTCATCCATCTCTGTGTACTTGGAAAAAGTAGGCTTGGTGATGAAGATGTATCGAATCTCATGTTGTATGCTGATGTCCAACTGAAGTGAATCTAGGAATGCCTTGCCACTGATGCTGCCTTGAATTCTTGAAAATTTCGAACTATCCTTAGCCACCTCAGCTAGTCTCTTTTTGTAATCTGGGAGTGTCATCAGTTTGTTGTTTATCACCTTCAAACCAAGAAGACCTTTCTTCTGTAGAGCCTCGACCTTGCTAAAAAACCTTTGTACCCCAAGGTCCATAGCCTTAACCTTTTCTTCCAGCTGAAGCATCAGTCCTCTCTTGGTCAAGACTCTCTTGACCTCAAGGATGGTCTCTTTTCTATCCTCAATTCTCAGCTCTTCCAACTCCTCTCTGGTTTTAGAATTCAAGAATTTGATGATTTCATTAGCCTGTGTGGGCATCTCTCCCAGTTCTGATCTAATCTTCTCAATGGCTTGTTTACTTCTCTGCACCAATTCATTTTGCTCAAACATAATCTGTATCATTGGCCATATTTCATTCATAGACTTAGTGATGTCTTTCCAGACACTTTCTTTGACTTCGGCCAATGTTTTGCCTGCCACTGTTTGCTTCTAAAGTTGCTGCAACTCTTGTTTGAGTTGGTCTGACACTTGTTTTTCCTTGGAATAGCTGGTTTGATAAGAAGATTTGAGTTCCTGAAGGTTCTCAATCTCCTTTTTGAGCCTGATAATCTCTATCTCCTGCAGATTCATCTCTTCCATAGATTTGGCCAATTCAACCGTCTTTTCCAGAGACGTCAGTGGATTCACCGATGGGAATTCCGCTAGTGATGTTGTGCTCACTCCTGAGAGTGGAACTACACTAAGTGGAATGACTTCCATGGGTTTCAACTATTCTTTCTCTTTCACTAGCTTCTCCATCTCAGCTTCCATTTCCTTCAGTTGTGCATTCTGCTCCATGATTAACTTAAGCATCTCATCTTTTTCTCCTTTTGTCTCTGCTATTTCCTTTGCCTGCGAGTCTACTGTTGGTGGCAGCTTCAATTGTTTCCTCAAAGATGCTATGGTGGAATTTTTCTTCTTGATCATCTCCTCGACTGCTTTCACATTCGAGGGGTCGTACCCGATCTTGAGGACCAGTTCCTCCAACGTCTTGATCCTGTTATCCTTGGAAAAGGATGATATTTTCTCCAAATTCAACTGTGTCTGGACGTTGTTCAGAGACATTTGTAACCTGGAGGCAGTAGTGGAAGCATGTGCCATCATGGAGAAAACCATTTCTCCAGTTTTCCTGTGCAGATCCATTTGATCGGATGGATGCATGTCCTTGGTCTAGAATTCAAAGGTTGCCCTTTTAGAGTCGGTGATTACCTTTGGTTCTGGCACCTGTGCTTGGAGGAATGTAATGTGCATTCTTCCCTTCTCAGTGTCAAATTTCGATAGCATCCTGTGTTGTGCAGTTGACGTCTGCTTCCAGAATTGGGCGTAGGTGCTACTAGTCAAAGTCTGATTCTTTTTCTTGATCAGATCGTATTTCTCAAAAATACTCATCTTTGGTCCTGTCTTGCATGGTTGGTTGATTGGTGGAGTATCTGTAGGATTCTTTGGTAACACTGTGGTTATAATATTCTTGTTGCCTGTACTAAGCAGTGACCGATCAAGCTCTGTCAGTGTAGTGGATGGAATTTCCTTTTCTCCATATGGGTCAGGAGCCGGATTGGTTTTTGGCCTCTTGGTATGCAATCAGAATTCTTCTAATGATACCTCAGTGACAGGAGGTGACAGATCCTTCCTAGGCCTTTTCTCCTTTGGATCTTGTGGTGTGTTTTTCTATGATACGATGACCAGGAGGTCCTGTTGTTATGTTTCAACCAAAGTATTTGGTTCCCATCCTGTCTGGTTTGCAAATTTTTCTACCTCGGGCCTAGATACGTGGACATACGGGATATTCTTGTTTTTTATCCTCATCTCTAAAATAATCCCGCACGGATCATAGTGCCATGTGAAAATCACAAAGAATTTCATTTCCTTTAGCAACCTATCTGCTTCCTCCCAGGTGCCTTGACTATTGCAGATGAAAGACCCAATCTACCCTTTGATTCTAAGTTGTTGCTTCTTCTTTAAAGACACAAAATGAATATCATCTGAGTTTATCATTTTCCTTATGTATTCCAAGACAAAAATTCTGACAGGTAAGTATTTGGCCAGTTTATATGGGGCCAACTCACACCCATAGACTTTGATCTCAATGTGATTTTTGTACAGGTACCAATCACCAATCTTTGTATGATCTGAGAGATGTAGGATCCTATGAACTTCGTCATTAATCCTGGGTTCGGGTCTGTCGCTAAGCATACTCACCTCTGGGTGGTAGAACTGTTCGATGAACTGCTTGAAGCTGAATTCTGTGGACTTATGTCTGAGTAGGGAAGTCCATGCGGTTACTACCTGAGGTCTTCCATCTCCGTCCATCTTCTACATAGAAAAAGAAAATTTGTCTGCTTGGAAGAAAACGAACAGGTATGCCAATATTGAAGAATACTGGAGCATGCCTTCTATGGTGAAATTGGTGAATTTCTCGTGAATATTGTCCACCAGGAACATGATGAAATCGAACTGTGTCATGGGCTTCTCATCGGTGGAGAAAATAGACAAAAATCCCAGAATGGGTTCATCTACCCATTGATCTGAATAATAACCCAACAAGGCACATAGCGACGTGATAACCTGGTTTCCTTTTGTTGAGAACATGGACGAAGGGTAAGGGGGATTTGTAGTGGGGAGTTGAGCGGATTGTGGAAGGAAAAGATTAAAAAATTGAGCTCTTTGAGGAAATGATAGCTTCTGGTATAATTTAGTGATGATATCGAGGTTAAAAGGCGAGGAGGAGTTGGCTCGAGATATTTGCATCATTTGGTCGATGGTTTCTGGCGTGATGAGGAAAATAACTTCCCCGGACGAGGATACGATGGCTCTTTGCTCGGGGATATAGTGGGCTTGGCACTTGAGGGAGAACTCTGGGAAATGGTGAATCTGGGGGAAGAGATACATGGGTAGGTTGGACTCCCAGAGTCCAATTTTGTCACTCTGGTCCAGGAAGACTTCTTTAAGCCATGATTGAAGGTCTGCGAAGTCAAAATCGCACTTAGTGTCTGTGATTAAGTAGTCTTTGTCGGCTAGTGGAATCCTGTCGAGGTCGACAGGAGGCGGAAGAAACAAATTCTCCTCTCCTTATGTTCATTTTGACTTTGGATCCATTACTGTAACAATACCTGCAAATAAAATAACATTAGCGGGGACGACTATAGATGGGGGTGACTGACTGTAACAAAGAGGAAAACGGGGTAAATTCTCTGGTACGATGAGTGGGTAAATGGTGAAGGAATGAAGTGGTGAGGGTAGTTTTGAGTAAATGGGTATCCATTGGGTGCGAGAGACAGGTCAGTTGGTTAATGGATAATTTATCCTGTAATAAATGGACAACAGGTCATTTAGAACGTGATATGGCAGGTGACAATGACTGAGGGATACGGATGAGTGATGTGGCGGTTATCGATTGGGGGAAAAAATCATGGAGAGGGGACTTGCCATGGGTGAATGAGGGTGAAGTACTGACGGAGTTAAGGGATGTGACTCTTACGGAAAGGCGGATAATGACATCACGAGGTGACGAGGTATGTCAGACATCAAGAAGCGGTGGGATTTGGGACCAGTAGTTTCATGCCACGTATAGATAGGGGGCCCGCCAGAGTAAAAATCCATTCCAGACCCCCCCCCCCACCGTTAAAGGGAGATCAGTCGGGGGGGTCTGAAAAGTACCTTGAGCCATCGATTTGCGTGCTTTCCTTTCGACCACAGATCTGTGCGCACTCTTTAACATACATTCTGGACCCCCCCCCCTCCGTTAAAGGGAGATCGACCGGGGGGGCGGAAAGTACCTTGAGCCATCAATCTAAGCGTCGAAAATTGAGCCGTCAAGATGCGCGCATACATTATCTGAGATTCCGGACCCCCCCCCCAGCCCACTGTTAAAGTTAGAACGGTCAGGGGGGTCCGGAAAGACTTGTCCACCGTAGATCTGGGTGCGATCATCTGGACTGTTGATATATGAGCAGTGCATAAACGTGGGTGCGAAAAGGATATGCACCCAGAGAACTTAGGATAAGTGAATCTCGTGGGTTTTTCCCAAGCTTTTACATGTTTACATCACCAAGGGGTTAGACAACCAACCTTTTAAGCATCCAAGACATGGTCCAACATTGATCATCGAGCTGGTTTTATTGAAAATAAAGCAAACTACCCTATCTTCTAACCTAACTTCCTATGACAATTAGCTCATATTGAACCGTTGGGATAAGAACTTATTCTATCCTAGGGCTATCTGACCAAGATTAGATAGTCTGGCTAGATTTATTCACTAACTAACCTAGATCAGTTGGCTAAGATTAAACAGTTTAGCCAAGCTTATTCACTATTCCTATCAACATCAATTTAAAAGAACTTAGCCATGCTTGAAAGGTATGGACCAAGTCACTGTTATTGCATGGGGCTCTATTGAAATTCTTTTATGCCCTCTTTTTATTCTTTCTTTTTCTTTTTCTTTTCTTTTTCTTTTTTTCTTTTCTTTTTCTTTTCTTTTTTCTTTTTTCAAATTATTTTCAGAATGAAAAATCATTTAACAAACAAAAAACACTAAAGAGATAACATTTCAGTCACCAGCTGATCCTATAAATTATTGGGTGATAACACACAGGATAGTCATTCAGCATAGTGCAAGAGATTTCACATGTTGGTTTTTCTTGTGAGGCTTCGTTGATAGCACATGCGGGGACCGTCATATATTTTTTCTCCATATACTTGAGTGATAGGAAAATCAATGGACCATTACTTTCCGTTGTCAAGATTCCTACAACCAAAACCATTCATTGTAGATCCCCTCCATTTCACAGCACATTGTCTATCGTTGCTACAACCTTCATACAATCCACTAACTCCTCCATGTTGCTTTTATAATCCTACCTATACCTAACATTGTTTCTACCTCCTATAGCATGGAATTTCTACTTCTAAAAATAAATGATCATGGCATAATTCTCGTTCAGGTTGCTTCCATGGGTTATTGAACCAAACTGGAAGAGAAGGAATGGTGGAGCCAAAAGAGCCATCGTGATAAATGTGGCCAATTGCTCATAAGAACCTCTACCAACCAAACAGCTTTGACAAGTTGTTCTTGTGGTTACAATAATGGCAAGCATAGGAACGCATTACCAGGGAACGAAGAAAGGAAAAATAGAGAAGGGTCGGTGGTTCTTCTATTGAATATGAATCCAAACTCTGGTGAATATTATTTTATGTGAGAATGCTTCTAAACACCTTTCCCCAATTGACAATGAAGATTGGGTAGCTAGTGGTTTTTATGAAAAGAATGGAATCGATGGGTTCATTAGATTTATAAGGGGATGCAGTTATCCTACCGGGGATTGTATGCTTGGTTGTGAATAGAAGATTCACAAAGGGAGGTGTGTAAATCTAAATCTAAGCATTTGGCTTCCCTTCACGTTGCCCTAGATGTAGAGGTCTACTACAAAGGCCAAGAAAAAGGAATAAACCAGAGCACACTTTTAGGTTATTTTGTGTGGATTGGCCTCAACAATATCTAGATCCACTCTAGGTTGTGTTAGCACATATAATTTGCACTAGAAATTTGGTTATTTTTACGGTCCATTTTGCAACACTGTGAATTAGGAGATTTCCCAGTGCCATCTTCCTCAAGCACCAAATTTCAACATTTTTTATGAAGAAATAACACTTGATATTTCATATGAGTCCAATAATGCAATATTCATTCATTTCCATCATTACCTTTTTTTCATTCTAAGGGATTTCAAATTTCTCCTAGCTAGGTGCTATGGAAATTGTTGCGAACTGGTTGGCGAAAGTGAGTTGGAGGTTGGACAGCTTGCAGACAGCTCTGTGCTTTTTCAAAGATGCTAGCATCAAGCCTAGATCCACCTGGTAATCCATGAAAGTTTTCCTCATGTTTTAAGGTTGATAAATGGGCTTTGCTTGGTTTTCATATTGGCGTTACGAAATGTGTTGTAAAAACTATGTTCTAGGACTGTTGAACTGGTATTTTGACCAGTTGACTTCCAAGAGGATTTATGGCTGAACCATGATGAATTTTAAAAATTCAAAGGAGGTTATTGTCAATAAAGGACCCAAGAAACTTAACCTCTTTCATTTTTCACACAAGTGTCATGGATTGGGATATTGGAAGGAATCTTTGAGCCCAATTTTTTCAGTTTTCATGATTTCATTTTTTAGATATGTTTTTGTGACACGTATTCGAGCTAGCTAGAGATGAATTTCAATAAACCGAGAGATTTTTTTCTTTAGAACGATCTTATATACAAAAACCGTTCTCATATTTTACACAAATATTATATTTTGAGAATTACAAGTGGCGTTTTGAAGCCTATTTTTCATAATTTCGCCTCCTGAAAAGCAGGAAATCAGTTAAAACATGTCATTTTTTGTTTGTAACTATTTCTATTTTGGGAAAGTGGATGGAATTCAAATTGTAATGCTATCATCCCTATCTAGGCTATAATATAGGAATTAGAAGTCATTAGGGAGGTTGTTCTGGGAGCTACCTGGGCTCTGCTCAACTTTTGGGAAGGGAAACCCCCTACCAATGTAATGAAGACTTGTTTACTTCTTTAAAGATTAATGTAGAAGCTATATTTTTCTGACCTAAGATTCATCACGGTGTTGATGTTCAGTATTTTTTTCCTATATTTCATATTCATAAGTGTGTTTTTCTGCTAGTAATAAGTTTTAAGTAAAAGAAGGAATTCATCTTGTTGGTGCTCCTTCTCACATCGATTATACTTATTATGTGTTTATTAGTTGCTAGTTTAGAATTCACCCTTAATTGGTACTATGTTTTTGGTAGCTAGCCTTTATGTTCCTTATTATAAAGTTATACCAATAGATTCATCCTATGTTAGATGCCTCTTGTCTTAGTGGGTTTTCCTTTCTTTCCAACTTCCATCTCTGATCCGGGATCTTTTCATAAGGTGACTTATTAAAGAATCATATTAAATGAGAATAAACAAAAGTACACCATAAAGAAGGAAAATCTCAAAAGGAAAGAGACATAATCATGCAATATGAACACAAAGAACTTCATAACGAAGTTCGTCCCTGGTGGACTACATCCCCAAGTCCTGCTCTCAAATGGGTAGGTCTTTTTATTAACTCCACAAAAGAATTGGGCAAAATACATAAGTATACCTCATTCTAGAGTTATGATACAAAAGATTTTCTCAGATCAGAAAACTAACACCACCACTGCATTCGTGTCGTTGTTTTACCTAAAAATGATTGTCTCCACGCCTCGATCCGAGTCTGACACTTTCAGGCCCAAGAGACACCTATGCCTTGGTTTGCATGCCACTGCTCCTGCAATGAATGACTGGAATGTCTCGAAATCCATGCCAAAATCTATCTCAAAAACTATGCCCAAATCCATACCATATGAACACGCTTGGTCTTCCTCTCGTTCTTTGTTCTGAACCCTGGATGAACACCCCTTCTTATACGATTTTGCGGGTGGTTCTGCATTGATGAGGAATTTGGGCGCATTGGTTGTGGAGGCTAAGTTTAGAAATTTGGTTAGCGGAGGTCCCGGGATCGAATCCCATGGACTCCACTTTATCCATATGGTTATAACTATATTTTTGGTGCGAGCTTCTAAACTAGCGGAGTGGCCACTATTTTTGGCGGGAGGCTTTGCTAGAATGGCGGATATTATGGCAGTATGTGCCATATGTGGTGAACAATTGGCGGAGGCTACTAATATGGTGGAATATGCCATATATATTGAAATTTCCGCCATATTTGGCAAATTTCTAATATTATATTTTTTTATTAAATTTGGTAACGAAGCCTCCTTATGCATTTTGGGGGTGACACGTGGCGCCCTCCTATTGGGCCATGTGGAATCCAAAAATTTTCCCATATGTATGTTGATGTCACCTCGGGACACATGGTTCCTACTAGGTGGTGCCATGTGGCATCACCTAGGGGTGCCACGTGGCACTTTTTTACTGGTCCACATGGTGCCCTAAAAGTCCAAATTTGAGTGACACGTGTCATCCTCTGGTGCTGCCACATGGCATGTTGACATCATCATGACACGTATCACCCTTTGTTCTTGCCAAGTAGGTTGTACAAACATTGACGTCATCCATACTGACGCTAACATCAGCAGTACGGATGATGACTAATCCCTGTTGACTGGGCTAGGTTGACCAAAACTTTGACCGCTTATATCTTTTGATCTATAACTCCGCTTGACGAGTCATTTGTGCCGTTAGAAATCTTGTGATGTGCTCTTCGGGATCATGCCGTTTTCACTGAGTTTTGGGAACTTTTAATTTTTTTCCCTTTCTCTGTATGTTGAAGCCATTCTAAGCATTTTGAGTTGCCTATGTAGGTTCTTAGTTGTTCTTAGCCTTCTCTGGATTCTTTTTGGATCACGCCTTCCCAATGAGAGATTTTTTGACTACCAAAAGATTCCATCAATCAACTGGTAAGTGGGGAAGAGTCCCCTCACTTTTTCCTTCTCAATCCACTTTTCCTTTCTTGTATGTGTGCCTTTTGAGACTACTCGAATATAATCAACATCACCCCTACGTGAAGTCCTTGTCCTTCTGTCCAGGATGATATCTTCCTGTAACTCATCCAATTACTCAGGTACAAACTCATCAACTGAAGGTATTAAATCTTCCTCATCCTGGTCCATGATCATGGGAGGCTCAAAAAGTTTCAAGTTCTCTACGTTCACAACTAAATAAATATGCATATAAGGTGGAAGATCTAAACAAAAAGCATTAGTGTCACTTTTCTCCAAAATAGTGAAGGTTCCATATTGGATAGGGTTGAGTTTCTTTCCTTCACCCTTCCATCATTCCTTGTTCATGTGAATCCATACTTGGTCTCCAACCTGGAACTGATGATAAACCTTGTGCTTCTCATGTTGAGCTTTATACTGTGCTTGACTCTTCTCCAACTATTCCATGACTACCTGGTGTATTTGTTGGATCCTCTGAATGAACTTGCGGGCTATGTTCTCTGCTCGTTCTTCATTCACATCAGCATTTCTCCCATACATCAAGTTCCAAGGAACCTTTGGTAGGTACCCAAAACATGTCTCAAAAGGTGAACTCTGAGTGGACGAATGTAAAGCTCGATTATAAGCATGTTGTACATAGGGTATCTATTCATCCCATAACTTAGGATACTTGTTGCAGTATCCTCAAAGAAAAAGTACCATTGTTCTGTTTACCACCCATGTATTTTTGTCGGTCTGTGGATGAAAATAAGTGCTCCTCTTCAATTTGGTGTCCATCATTCTCCACAAGCTAGTCCAAAAATCCCCAAGGAATCGAGTATCTCGATCTGAGACAATGGACGTGGGTAATCCAAAGTGAACCCAAACATGTTGAAAGAAGAGATTAGCAGTCTTCTCAGCAGTGATTTGTTTTTTACATGGAATCAAGATACAAATCTTTTTGAACCTATCCACTACAACATACAAATAGTCATGACCCCCTTTGGTCATTGGTAAACCCCCTGCAAAATCACTGGAAATGCTTTCCCATGGATGGGATGGAACATGAAGTGGTGAGTATAGCCCCAATTTTCTATTAGTGGGCTTACAAGTAGAACACATCACACACTCCTTTACATATTTAGTTACAATTGCTTTCATTTGAGGCCAATAACAAAACCTCTGCAAATGAACCATAGTTGTTCCTACCCCAAAATGCCCAGACACAAGAGAAGTGTGAGCTTCTCGTATCACATGGACTCGTTCACTTGTAGGAATACATAGCTTCCCAAGATGATAGAGTAAGTTTCCCTGTAGAGAATAGTTCTCTACCTATGCACCATGGGTTAGCTTCTCATATACTTCTTTAAAATGTTCATCGATGGCATATTTCTCTACATAGATATCATGAGATAAAGAAGTATTCTTCAAAATAATAGAACCAACAATAGGAGGTCTAGAAAGCATATTGGCTACCTTGTTACTTATACTCTTCTTGTACTTGATTACCAAATGAAATTGTTGTAGAAAACCCATCCATTTGTAGTGCCGAGATTGTTGCAGTTTGGTCTATTCTTGAAGATATTGTAAGGGTTAGTGATCTATATGTATGATGGTTTCCTTCCCTAACAAGTAGTGCTTCCATTTATTTACGCTTTGAACTAATGCATACAACCCTTTATCATATGTAGGATAGTTAACAACAACTTTGTTAAAAGTTTCAGAGTGGTAACATATAGTCTTACGATATTGCATCAATAATGCACCATGGCGTATTCATTGGCATCTGTCTCGATCTCGAACAGTTGTTGAAGATTTGGGAGTGCTAATACTGGTGCGATATTGATCTTCTCCTTCAAAATGTTGAAAGTTTTTTGTTTCTTTCCTTCCCACTGAAAAGTGTTCTTCGCATAGGTTAAGGCATGCAAAGGAGTTGCTATAAAGGAGAAGTTGGAAATGAATCTACTCCAACACTGGACTACACCCAAGAAGCTTTGGATATCGGTTACACTTTTTGGCTCAGGCCAATTTACGATTACATCAATTTTGGAAGGATAAATCTTCAATTGTCCTCCTCCCACAATATGACCTAAGTACACAAGTACAGTCTTGCCAAATTCACATTTAGACATTTTCACATATATATTTTCCCTTTGCAAAGTATCAAATACTTGCTTTACATGCCTTACATGTTCATCCCAAGTCCCGCTAAAAACAATAATGTCGTCTAAATATACAAACACAAAGTCATCCAAGAAAGGCCTGAATACATCATTCATCACACACATGAAAGTTATCAGAGCATTACAAATCCCAAACGACATAACTAACCACTCAAACAATCCCTATATGTTTTTAAAGGAATTTTTCCATGAATCATGTTCTGCAACCCTGATTTGATGATATCCACTACACAAATCCAACTTAGTGAAATAAACAACATTCTTCAACTGATCAAATAAATCATCTATGTGAGGAAGAGGGTATCAATTTTTCACCGTGATTTTTTTTAAGGCCTGGTAATCGACACACATTCGCCATGTGCCATATTTCTTTGGCACCATCACGATCGGAGAACCACAAGGAGATGAATTGGTCTGGATGACCCCTTGATCCAATAAGCCTTGTACCTTCTTCTTGATCTCTTTCATCTCCACAACTGACATCTTGTACATGCCCACATTAGGAAGTAGAGAATCCTGCTGAAGATGTATCTCATGTTGGATTTCCCTGTTAGGAGGTAATCCATCTAGTTCCTGACAAATATCACCATAATTAGATACAATATCAATTAATTCCTTTTTATGAGATGGATCACATCCTTGGAAAGCATTGGATGTCCCGACATATTTTTCTTTGACAACCATGAGTACATATCTTTTATTAGTGGTTATGATTCTTTTCATTTGTCCTGCAGTAACAAGTGTTGTATTTACCCTCATGCTGTGAGCTCTAACAATATATTCCACTCCCCCTTTAGTAAGGTGGTATTTTTTCTCATGACGAAACAAGATTTATTTTCTATCATAAAGATCAAGACTCCCCAACACTATGCCACATATATCAAGTGGTACAACATCCAAATCCACTTCATCAATCAACTTTGAAGCAATAGCAAATCTGACCCTACATTGTTTGGTGACATTAAGTTTTTCTTTATCACATACCCAACCAAGAGGATAAGGATTTGGATGTGGTTTTGTTACAAGACCCATCTTCTTGATAAGTGCTTCATATATTAATTTTACTTGGGAACCCAGATCAAATAATGTATCTATCTTAGTATGTTTAGATACAACTCGTATATGAAATAAATCATTCCTCTTCCATTCATCAATATGAGATTCAGCATTGGAACTTGAACTAACATGAAGAGAATATTTACCTTGTACTCCAACCGTTGTGATATTTCCTTCATCTCCTGATTCGGAACCAAGATCTTGCTACAATGTAGCAACGGTATTTTTCTTCCCCTTTCCACCGAACTATTTCGGTCTCTTTTCTAGATGTAGTTTCCAACAGTGTTCTTCATCGTGACCGCCCTTCTTGCAATGAGTGCAAGATGGTTTTCCTCCTTCTCTCATCACTGTAGCGGTCTTCTTTTCCTTCCTTTTCAACTTCTTGAAAGTATTTTGTGGGAAATTGGAAGGTTTCTTTGTGGGATCTTCTTGAACATGTTTACCCTTGTTCTCAAGGTGAGTGGATTGCAAACAAACTTCATCAAGACTAGTGGGGTTAAACAAGAGAAAAGCATGATGAATATAACTATGAAGTGTGCCAATATACTTCATTAAAGTTTCATAAGAATCCAAAAGAATGTTCAATGTTATATCTTTCTTCCTAAATTCTTCTATGAAACTTTGTACAGTCTGACCTTTACTTTGCCTTAAAATTTTCCATTCCATCATCGCTTTATGTAAATACCCTAATGGATAGAACCGCTTCCTCATCTCTGTTTTAAATTCTGACCATGAGAAAAGAAGATTACCACACTTACTTTTGTCTTGAATCTTACTCTCCCACCATACGAGAGCGGTGCCTTCCAACTGAAGAGAAGCTAGTTTCACTTAACTGCCTCTTCATCAATATGTTGAACACGAAAATATACTTCAACCTGTCGAATCCAATTATCTAGTTTTTTCAGGATTAGCATCTCCATTAAACATAGGTAAAGCAAACTTTACATCAAGATTTAATAATGGTTTCTTAAAAGATGCTTTATGGCTAGAATGATGATAATGATGAGAATGCTCAGAGGAAGAAGAACTAGAACTTGAAGGTGAAGATGGAGGCTCAGGAGGATCTCCTCCAGCCCCTTGGTTTACCGAAGCATCATCATTTTAATGTGCTTCCTTTTTCTTCTCTTTCTTCTTCATCCTCTTCTCGTAATCTCCATACATTCATTCAACCATTTCTGACATGCAATAGAAGACCATGTGAAATTTTTTCTCTTTTTCATCACGCTTGTCCTCTTCTGCCATCTTCTTCCTTCAGGATGCATGACCAACTTCGGGATTGAAAGTATTAAGAGTTCCTTCACCCTGCTTATGCTTGGCCCTAGTAAGCATTCATACTCAAAAATTCAAGTCAAAGACGACTGCTCTGACAGCAACATGATATGGGATCTTTTCGTCAGGTGACTTATTAAAGAATCGTATTAAATGAGCATAAACAAAAGTACACCATAAAGAAGGAAAAGATCAAAAGGAAAGAGACATAATCATTCAATATCTACAAAAAGAACTTGATAATGAAGTTTGTCCCTGGTGGACTACATCTTCGGGTCTTGCTCTCAAATGGGTAGGTCTTTTTATTAACTCCACAAAAGAATTGGGAAAAATACATAAGTATTCCTCATTCTGGAGTTAAGCTACATAAGCTTTGCTCAGATCAGAAAACTAACACCACCACTACGTTCATGGCGTTGTTTTACCTAAAAATGATTGTCTCCATGCCTCGATCTGAGTCTGACACTTCCATGCCCAAGAGACACCTTTGCCTCGGTTTGTGTGCCACTACTCTTACAATGAATGACTTGACTATCTCAAAATATGTGCCAAAATCTGTCTCAAAAAATGCACCCAAATCCATACCATACGGATGTGCTTGGTCTACCTCTCGTGCTTTGTTCTGAACCCTGGACGAACACCCCTTCTTATATAATTTTGCGGGCGGTTGTGCATTGATGAGGAAGTTGGGCACATTGGTTGTGGAGGATAAGTTTATAAATTTGGTTAGCGGAGGTCTCAGGATTGAATCTCATGGACTCTACTTTATCCATATGGTTATAACTATATTTTTGGCACGAGCACCTAAACTAGCGGAGTGGCCACTATTTTTGGCGGGTGGCTTTGCTAGAATGGCAGATATTCTAGCAGTATGTGCCATATGTGGAGAAAAGTTAGTGGAGGCTACTAATATGGTGGAATATGCCATATATATCGGAACTGTCACCATATTTGGCGGAATTCTGATATTATATATTTTTTTTAAATTCGGTCATGGAGCCTCCTTGTGCATTTCGGGGATGCCATGTGGAACCCTCCTATTGGGCCATGTGGCATCCACTAATTTTCCCACCCGTATGTTGATGTCACCTCAAGACATGTGGCACCTCTTGGGTGGTGCCACATGGAATCACCTAGGGGTGCCATGGGGCACTTTTTTATTGGTCCACATGGCGCCCTAAAAAGTTCAAATTTGAGTGACATGTGTCATCCTCTAGTGCTTCCACGTGGCATGTTGACGTCATGTTGACATCATCATGGCATGTGTCACCCTTTACACTTGCCATGTAGGTTTTACAGATGCTAACATCATCAATACTGATACTGACATCAACAATATGGATGTTGACTCATCCCTATTGACTGGGCTAGGTTGACCAAAACTTTGACTGCTTATATCTTCTGATATGTAACTCCATTTGACGAGTCATTTGCATCATTAGAAATATTGCGACGCACTCTTCACGATCATGCCATTTTCAATGAGTTTTGGAAACTTTGAATTTTTTTCGTTTCTCTATATGATGAAGCCATTCTAAGCGTTTTGAGTTTCCTTTGTAAGTTTTGAGTTGTTCTTAGCCTTCTCTGGATCCTTTTTGGATCAATCTCATATTGTTTACCTATTTGAACACAATTCTTATTTTTCCTCAGAGTATTAGGAAAGAAACCACCCAGCCATTAATTGTAAACCATTGAAATTTGAGTTCTGGCTCCATTTCCCAATGGTTCTGCCCCCTTCTCTATCCTCCCAACTACCACCTTTTAATTTTATGTTTATTTTCTTTATAAAAATCTGGCCATTGAGAATATTGTTAAGTTGCCACCTTAGTGACATTGGGTGGGAGACTTGAGGAGAGAGAGCCCTCTCTTGACTGAAGGAGGCCAGCCTTATAGACTGAAGATTGGCTGAAATGGTTACCTCTGTGATTGCATGTTGCAACCTCAAGAAAATTACAAACTGATAACGGGCTGGACATTGAAGTAATCTTCTGGGATTTTTTTTTAATGTGATACATTTTTTTTTATATGACATGGTTGATTGAATAAACATCATGTTAAATTTTAATTGTGAATTAGTAAAGAAATATAAAAAGTCTTTGTAACCTCTGATTGAATTTTAGGATCTGATTTTAATCTTCATCAATAGGAAACTTGGATAGCATGGATATTTCATACTGTGCTACATACTTCAGGTATATCTAATGCATGACATGTTTTTAGGAGACCGTGAGAGAAAATCGGAGCAAGCATGACTAAATATGATCTGCACAAGACCTATGACCTGAGCACATATAGACCAAAGAAAAATGGTATAAAATCATTGAATGAAGAAATGATACAGGGTTTTACCTGATAACAATTGTGAAGGCTTTCTAGGCCATGCTTGGGTGAAGGGAAGAAACTGCTTCTGTAATTTGTTGTTGAAGTTTCTTTTTTCTACTTTATGGTTATTTTCTTTCTGCACTTCCTTGCTGGTGAAGATGTGGGAAATTTGAGTGTCAATTGAAGATGTGGGAAATGCATGAAAACCAACAAGTGTGAAGAATATAGGAAGTTAATCGGTATGCCAAAATCAAAGGAAAGCTAAACTTGTACAAGTATCCAAGCTTGACTTTACTTGTAGAAATGACAAAGTCTCACAATTGCACATTCATGCCTTCCTTTAATAGATTAGTTGTTCAAGTACATGTTTGAGTACCTAAGCAAGGAAGGTTATTCTCCAGCAATTCCTTTAACACAGAGGAGTTTCTCCTTTATAATACCTCATTTAGATCAATCCTAGGTGTGTGTGTCAATTTTAACATGTATACTTCATCCCATGAGACATGTGACGTTGAAATTAAGATATATACCTAATCCCTAGGCTACGTGCCAACCTTTAATAGTTATATTACCACACATCATGAGTAGAATTATTTTTTCCACAAGTCAATCCTTAGGACAACACTATTAGGCATTAGTTGTTCGTAGATCATGGAAATTTTCAAGGCGAATTAATTGTCCATCAATTACATTTCACTGAAATCCCCCTGCGATGATATCTTCGTTAATTTTATTGCCTTCTTTTATGTTTGATGGGATGTTGCATACAATGATTAAAGAAAGGAATACATTTTGTTCCTCCATTATTTCAAATGCTTTGCTTACTCTACATTGACGTGAGCACATGACCTGGAAAAACCTTTGAGTCAAATTCCACTGTGATGATATCTTTGAGGATCTTCATGCTTTCTTTTGTTAGGCTATTGCATACATTAGTTACATAAAGAAATACCAACTTGTTAGTGTATATGTGTGCACGTTGTATTTGGTAATACATCGTCATTTTCTTTTCAATGTAGTCTATTTTTTTTCATAGCCTTTGATCGTTTACTTCCATAACATGTTCTATCTTTTATCTTTGTAGTTTTTAATATATCTTTGCATTTTGAAAGATTATCACACGATGTAAATTTATTGCATTTTTTAAGATATCTTTGTCGTTTGCAATATTATCACACGATGTTGTAAATTTATTGCATTTTTTAAGATATCTTTGCAGTTTGCATGATTATCACACGATGTAAATTTATTGCAAGGAACATAAAGAAATTTACAAGTTTCTTTCATCTTTGTAGGAATGCTAATCTCATTGGATTACACATTAATTCATCTTAATTAATCCAAAAGATGCAATACTATCCACTTTATCTTTATAGGAATGTTAATCTCAATGCGGGACAATATGGCTTATCATAACAATAAGAGAAAACTAAATGATTATTCATATTTGAATAAGACTTAAGTTCGTTAGAATATAAGTCATAAACTTAACAATTGTTCCAAACCCAAAATCTATTGGGTAACACAACAAACTTTGACTTCAAGTGAATGGAAAGTTTGTGAATAAAATGTCTTTCATGTTATCCTCACAGTTACAAATAGAGATTCTATTTAGTGCTTATGATGTGGCCTCATTCACAGTCAAATGGCCGTGATGTTGAATTTGAGAATCATCCATCTACGATTGTTATTGTTATCGTGTAGTTTGTACTTTGATAGAAGGAAAGGTAAAAGGAAAGCAAATTGGCGTAACTTGAGGTTATCCTATCACTGTCACCTCAATAGGACTCCTCTTTCTATTTAGGGTTGTAGCCTTGTAGGCCCAGGGGAGACGTCCCCGATGACCTGGGGGTTTGAGAAAGCAAGGTCAAAATGGCTAATAAAATATCCCCTTTCACAAGTCACCATCGATCAAAAAGTCTCGGTTTTATAACCAATGAAATGATAATATATCAAGGTGTACTTGCCCAGAACAAAGAAAAAAGAAACTATATATATTTGCAAGTACACTTGTTGGTTAGCACTTCATAAAACCATAGACTTTCTCAATAAAATCAATTGGTTGATAATGATGAAGTAAATAGAAAATTATAACAGAAATATTTATAAGGAAATACTTCACAATGAGTGCCTTGAAACATCTTCAAAATGACTAAGAATAATCAACCATTAACATCATAATACTAGCATTTATTAGAAGTAATCAGGCCAATGCAATAATCATCCCTTTCAATTGCTTTTAAAAGATTTTAATGATGCAATGTATGGTTGTAGCTTACTTTAGTAATGGCAGCAATAATGTTAGTAGGTTAGGCTATTCTAGTGTTAGAAATGGTTAGTAGGAAGCTAAAGGTATAGGTTTTGATGGTTGTTTTGATCAATCACTCAATAAGAAGGCTTAGACTAGTGCTTTAGGGAAAATGGAGTCAATAATGTGGCAGCAAATGTTGAAGAGAAATAATGATAGTAGGAGAGTCAAAGACAAGAGAGATTGATAGATTGGAGTGTTGGTAACCCAAGGCTCCAATTATCAAACCCTAGGGGAAACTAGCTACTAAGGTGTAGGTAACCCTAGGCCTTAGTATATTTCCTCCCTCTTTAACTCAATGATGAATCAAAAATAGGCTAATATGAAGCAATGGATACTAAGGTGTTGCAATGGCAAGGCCCTAGCAAATGCTTCAAGAAAGTTGGCCTCTTAACAAGATCTAGTAGGTGAAGGCTTTTAAATCTAGGACAATAACATGAGTTAGTCTTCCTAGGGTTTAATCAAGAAATTTCATAATCTTTAATGTAAATGAAATATAAATAAGACTGTAACCATTCAATTAAAAAGGATTTCTTAAATATCACTTACATACATCAAGAATCATCAAGAAAAACCCTAGTTCAACACATCCACCAAGAAACTTGCCAAAATACTCCAAATTTAGCCTTCCTCAACAAGTGTGCTTAAAATTTTAGCCAAGAAACCCTATATAGGGCACAAATTTCAGTCCTCACAAGTGTGAGTGAAAGATGATGAATAATACAAGGGCTTAAACCCTTATTTATACAATATCAATGACCAAAATTAGGTTTAAAAGGTCAACATGGCCAGTTACATGTAATATCCAGTTTTTACATTAAATGTCATAATAAAACCCTAAATCAAGTTGTAAAGATGATTTCATGCCATTTTAGGGTGGAATTAGGCCTTCTTAGGGAAACTTTGGTCTCCAGGAGAAAAACGTTAGGCCTCCTTGGGCCTCTAGATCCTGCCAGAAGTACCACTTGGCACACAAATGCCTCCAAAGTGTCCAAAACGATGAGTGATGTCATGGGTCACATGGGTGATGTCATGGGCCTTCCAAATCCTACATCATGGTGATAAGGGAAAGACCCCCTTGGGTCCAGGCTTGCCAGGATGTCCCTAGTGGAATGTCCCTCTCTCTCTCCGATGCAAACCCCTAATCTGTCTATGCCCCTAGCTAGGGTCGCAACATCCATCTAGTGGGATTTTATCCCTATGGAGGTATAAACTAATCATCTCCCCATATGTACCTGTCCATCAAATGTGGCCCTACAACATTAACAAGTATGCTCTTCATGGGCTCATAAGTCATAGGGATCATAGCAATGTCAATCACATTTAATAATCAAGTTATTTAAACATGTGCATGAAACCCCCTTTCCCAGAAAAGTGCTCAAAGACATTATGCTATTCTACAATCCAGGTTTGGAGGGGATGCTAGGATGTCCTATTGGGATAGTGCTCATTGGATGTGGGATGTTTCCGGGTGAATACAAATCCAGACCATGTAAGTGGATGAGGTGGTAAGGGATGTCTGGGCAATGGGTACAGTGATAAAATGGAAATGTATGGCTTACCTGTGGGTGCCTCTGAAGAGGGTAAGTTGCACCTTGTCATGGATGCAAATTTTTCCAATCCCATTCATGCCTTTTATTTTTTTATTCTTTTTTTTTTCTCTTTCAAGAGACTAGTTAGGGGACATTGCTCTGGAGTGGTGACCAGTGGTGACAATGTTACCCACAAGCATTTCACGGAAATGAGAAGCCCGGCTCGTGATGAGACCCCCTTTCTCTTGGCTATGCCACCAAGAGCCACTACCCTGGTGTGGTGACCAGCTGAATGGTAGTGTCATACCGCTACATTCCCATGGGCCTAATAGGTTGGCTTGTGAGACCCCCTATCCTCCAACTAGGTCTTGATTTATTATTTTTACGGGTCCCTATGTTTCTTGTTGAGAAGCCTTTTATTTATTTCTCGGGGATCCCTGAGTGAAGCATATGAAGGTTTCATTCTTTTGGATTTCTATCTTTTGTTAGCTACTTTTACCCTCTGGGCCTTTAGTCCCTTCTTCCCACAAGGTAAGGTACAACCCTTTGCTAGCTTGGAAAACCCAATGCCAGGACCAATGTATGGGATGGATGAGAGGGAAAAATATGAAAAGTGGTAAGTATGGTGGGAACAGACAATGACCTTTCATGAAACTCCCTAGTGGCAACTAAATCCCTTTGGAAACCATCTTACTAGGGCTTCATGTCATTCCCCCTAGGTGTGGTCAAGTGGAAAGGCATAAGGTCGAAGCACACGTTAGAAGTAAAAATAATTAAATGCACATATTCAAATGTTTTGAGAATCATAGCGACACATACCATGATACCTGAACTCATTACCTCATGGACCAAGACCCATTGTTGCTAAAGGACCAGGCCGATGGGATGGATGTTGTTGTTGTTGACAAGGTGGAGATGTTGAAGAAGAAAAGGATGGGCCCTCCAGGGCCAGGCTCAAGTTGATATGGCTCTCGGTACCCAATGTCTAGGACCTATGGGCCTCGAGACATAATCTCCTTAGTTATCCCTAGGATAGGGGATAACAGTTACCTTTAGATAAAACAATAGAAGATATAGTTTTGGTGGACTAATTCATAATACTTTGTAGGTATGCACTTTTATATTTGGAATAAAGGCATCTTTAATCATTATTAATTATCATTTTTTTTAAACGACTGCAAGGAATTGCTGCATAACAACTTATACTTGTCTTTGTTACTATTTTTGTCTATATTCTCATGCAGTTTCACAAATTAGGTCATTTTTCACTAGAGACTAAAGAAAAATTTATTGTTTTTTCTGCAATAAATCTTGTTTGTTCTCCTCATGTGAATAGGTAGTCTAATAGAGTCATTATCGGGAGGCCCTTGGGTCTCTTGAAACCATATTTATATCATCTTATCGATCACTTGATTGTTATAGTGGTACTGAGAGAAGCACTCAGGAAGACTACTCTCTAGTACCTGGGTAATCAGGTAGTACAGGTAAGAGTACGGTCAAGCCTCCTTCATTGGTGCCCTGAGATATTGGGTCAAGTACTACTATTCGACCCCACATGTACATCATAGAGCTATATCATAGGGAAAACCCTTGTATGTAGGAACCTTGAAAACCCTAACCCTTGGGAACATAACATCACAAAATAGAAATAGAAGGGAATTTTTTGTCGCGCAACCTTGCCTCCTACATCCAGATTGTGAAATTCCTACACAACTTTCCCCATTAACAATTTGGGAATTATTTCATTTAGTATTCTTCAAGTCGGATTATAAATCTACATGATACATATGGATATTGGTGGCCAACCACCTATTCCCCTGGCTGAAAGAACAATTTTCCATTTTGGAAGTTTTTTACAGTTTTTCGAGTCCCAAACTTTCGAGGTCATTTTGAGGCCCTAAACGACATTTTTTTGGAATTTTGGTGGGCAGGGGTCATTAACAAATTAATTTATCTTAACAAAAGTTGTACTTCATGGATATACCTTTATGACGGGTTATTGAACGCCCCAAACAGAGATCATATGAAAAAGTTACACCCTCGATAAGTTGACGTATCAACTACCCCCATCGGGGCCCGCAAACCTTTTGGCCTTTCATTTTGGGGGTTAGGGTTTTGGATTTTCTTTATGTTAAAAATGACTTTAGAGCCTCATTGTAAACATCATCTCCTTGGAAATGAGCATAGCCATCACATCTCTTCTCAGAGATAAGCTTCCACCATTCTAGCAAGTTCATTCACCTAGGATTTCATTGTCCTAAGGTTTTCCCTATGTTTATTAGTCATTACTCAGTCTCCTATAGTTTAGGGAGAATATTAATTTTCCTACATTCTAGGAGAATATTCTCTTCATTCCACACTTCAATTTGATCATTTGAGTGGAGTATTAATTCCACATTGGTTTCATCACCATGCAACATCAGGATCATCACCTGCTAATGTGCATTGTCCTTGGGATTATCACCAAACTAGCGCATTACTCATGATTCCTTGATCTCCTTCTTGGCATAGGGGCAGACCCAGGGTTCAGCTCCAAGAGTGCATTCACAAGCCCTAACTATTGGCCCTTTTGGCAACACCTTCGAAGCAGACACAGTCTCACCCGAAGCAGTTATTAGGGGGTTGCAGAACATAGATGTCTACAACCAAAGGAAATGTCAAGTGGATCTAACACAAGAACAACACAATGTTCATATATCACTTATCATCTTAGATCTATTCTTCACATCTAGTTATTAGATATAAAGTAGTAATCCAATCACAGTATATCAATGACAGATATAAAATACCATTCACACACAACACAAGATGTGCGTGGTTCACCCTCTCTCTAGGGATACATCCACAGAACTGTGTTATAATATATTAAGGTAAAGCATACAGCTCTTGTATGCACTCTTGGCTAGCAGATCTTCTTTCTTCTCCTCTCTTCCTCTCCCCTCCCTGAGCACCCAGCTATAGGGTTGATCTTCACACCCGGTTGAAGACCTTACAATACCAGAAGGCTCTCACTCTTAGCACTTCTCTCTCTCGATACAATACTCACTCACATCAACAATACAACTAGATCAATAGCAATATCGTACCAACCCAACCCAGGTCCTTTAGACCTTTATTTATACATTACAATAACTCACCGATAGCCTTAGGCTGAAACCTAGGTGTCCAAAACCCTAGGTCAACTTGACCCATATTTTCAGGGCTTCTCCAGCATGCCTTTCCTTCCTTCCCATGCGATGCTCCAAAGCATCCAATGGTGGATTTTTCCAATTGTTGACCTATCCATGATCCTTCTTCCTTTCTTATATGTCATCCCCAATATCCTCTTCCAATGGATTTCTTTCTTGGGCTTCGCTCCATCTTTTCTTCTCTTTTGTTCACTTCGACTCAATAACGGTCACTATGTCTTCCATGGAGTTGGCATTCTCCCTTTTCTTCCTTGATCTTCACGTACTTCCATAACCAAGGGCCAACGGGCCCCCAACATTCACCTGTGACTCGTCTCGAGGAACTTCATATTGGAGCTTCTTGTTTTACTTCGACTCCAGACTACGCAGTGCAACCTCTACTTTCTCCTCTATGGCTCATTTTCCTCCTTTGTGCAGACTATCTTTTATGTGTCTAGTACCCAGTTTCAACTGCACCTAGTACCTGGACCCTTTTCTTCATGCTTTCACTGAGAGCTATGATGCAGCTGGTTGTCATAGTACAAACTCAACCGGCTCCCATTCACTAATCCTTCCTTCCACTCCCCATTCAAAGTCTTCAATTGTGCAGCTCCTCCCTCTATAACATAAGTGATATTGTATGGCCCTACCCAATGTATTCTAAACTTCCCAGTATTTTTTATGAACTTGTTGTCATATACCAATACTAGATCACCTTATTTGAATGCCTTCTTCTTGATGTGCCTATCATGATAGGCCTTCTCTCTTTCCTTCTAAACCTGTTGATGGAATCCTGCAATGAATCTGTCTTCTTCCAATTCAACCAACTATGCAAGACTCTCTTGAACATCGCCAAGGTCATCCATATCTATAAAGGAAACAATTCTTAGGCTTGGTACCAGATATTCCATTGGAACAACAACTTCAAGACCATATACCAACTTGAAGGGGGTCTGCATTATCAGTTTCTTGTAAGTGGTTCTATAGGCCCATAATACTGTTGGTACTCTTAAATCCCAATCATCCATGTTCACACTACAAATCTTCGTGAGCGTTGTCTCCAAGATCTTTCTGAATGTTTCAATTGTCCCATTTTCTTGTGGATGGTACGGTGTGCTCTTCTGATGGTGGACTGCAAATTCTTCAGTCAAGGCTTCAACTATCTTATTGATGAAATGTGTTCCTTGATCACTCATAAGGATCTTTGGGCATCCAAACCTGGTTATGATGTCATCAAATATGAAGCGTGAAGTTGTAGTTTCACTATAGTCCTTGACTGCTCTTGCTTCGGCCCATCTAGTCAAGTATTTTGTTGTTGTAATTATGTATCTTTCTCCTGTACGCTTTCCTGGTGGATTTATAGGTCCAACAAAATCATTGGCCCATTTCTAAAATGCTTGTAGGGTCAGTTGTGGTTCCAATGGAATTTCATCTCTTATGGATGGTTTCCCAACTCTTTGGCATACATCGCAGGCTCTGGAATAGTCTTTAGCATCTCTATGTAAGATATGCCACCAAAGGCCAGCTCTAAGAACCTTCTGCACAGTTGCTTTTCCTGCATAATGTCCTCCTGTGATGCCTTCATGAGCTTCTGTAAGGATCAGTGGTTGTTATACCTCCATAACACACCTTCTCAATATCTCATCAAGTCCCATCTTGTATAGATGTCCGTCTATAAGTGAGAAATTTGCAGCGCACACTACTAGATGTTTCTTCTGAGGAATTGTGTACTCACTAGGTGTCATTCCTATTGATAGGAACTGGACTTTCTCTGAGAAGTGGTCATCGATCTTTCTAATGGCCAGTAGTTATGCATCTGGTAGTGTATCCTCCAAACTGGCCGACTCTTCTCCATGTTCCAACCTCGACAAGTGGTCAGGACCTTTGTTCATTCTTCTTGGCTTTACTATGATCTCAAAATCATATTCTTGAAATAGAATCATCCATCTACATATCCTTCCCCCCAACACTGGCTTATTGACTAGGTATTTCAGCAAAAAGTGATCTGTAAACATTTTAAAGTGTTCACCCAACAAGTAGTGGTGAAATTTCTGCAATGCATACACCATGGCCAATCCTTCTCACTCAGTGGTGGTGTAGTTGATCTCAGCAGTTGATAGTTTCCTGCTAGCAAAGGCTAACGGGTGGTCAATATATCCTTCTCCCGGTTGTGCTAACACAGCTCCTAAAGAAATGTAAGACACATCAATATGCACATGAAACACCTTAGTCCAATCTAAGAAAACCAGAATGGGCGCATTAACCATTTTTTGTTTCAGTGTGTCGAAGCTCTGCTGGCATTCCTCTGTCCAACTAAACTGACAATCCTTCTTCAACAGATTCTCCATGGAAGTTGTAATTTGAGCCTATCTCTTAATGAAATTTATGTAATATCATGTGTGTCCCAACGCAGTGCACATCTGTTTGACTGACATAGGAGGGGGTAGATCAACTATAATGGTGATCTTGGATGGATCTACCAACAATCCTTGCTTGCATACAATATGACCTAAAAACACTCAAAATGGTGAAAAGAAAATACATTTCTTCAGGTTCAAAGCAATTTGACATTTCTTGCATTTATCCAACATTAGCCTTAGATATTCAATATGATTTTTCAATAAGCTAAAAGTAGTCCAATCATCAAAGTATGATTCTAAACATTTATGCAGAAATTCCTTGAATGCTTCGACCACCACCCTGGAAAAGATGGTTGGGGCATTCTTCAATCTGAATGGCATCACTGTATATTGGTAGGATCCCCATTCTGTTTCAAATGTGGTCTTATGGCGGTCTTCCTTGGCAATCTGGATTTGATGGTATCCTAAAAATCCATCTGTAAAAGAATATACTTCCTGGCCTCCCACATTATCTAACACTTCGTCAATGAATGGTGTAGGGAAGGGGTCATGCAAACAAACATCATTTAGCTTTCTGAGATCTACGCATATCCTGATCTCTCATGTTTTATTGTCTTGCACCACCATAGGGCTTATCCACTCTGACTCTTCGACAGGTTCTATAATTCCTACTTCCAGCATTCTGTCAAGCTCAATCTTCACTTTCTCCTTATATTTAGGGTTTAGTCTGTAAGGTCTTTATTTGACTAGTCTAGCATCTGGCTTCAAAGGGATCCTCATCTCTCCCATAGGCCCTTTAATTCCCTTCATATCAGTGAAATTGGTTGGAAACAAGTCCTGATATTCATGCAGTAACTCTATAATTTTATCAATGGTAGCAGCATCCCAATAATCTCCAACATTTGCAAACTTTGGTGTCTTCTCTGTTCCAATATTGAATTTATTAATCTTGATTGGTTTTCCAATGAATGGAATCTCAACTCCTGGTCCTTCCACATCTCTCTAGCCCTTTGTTTCTACAATGTTCACCTTCCTCGGATCATCATCTTCATTGACATTGATGTTGTAGCAGCCCTGCAATTTCTAGAGAGGTGCAGTCCATTCGTCCTCTTCTTGATCCAAAGGAAGGATAGATGCCTCCTCGAATACTTTATGTCTCACAATCTGTAATGCTTGATCTACTGAGGGATATTGACTTTCAAATAAGAAGGTAGTTACAAAATTCTGAGTCATACCTTTCCAATCTATAGTGATGAGGCACAGTTCTGCTTGGAGGTACCAGTTGATAGGTGTTTTGTCCAGCGTGTTGATGAATTTGTGTACCCACTTCTCTTGAGGGATGTGGCTCCAGTATTCCTCACAGCTTCACACATGGTCCTTTGGGCAGCTTTGACCTGTGTAGCGAACTTCGCAACCTTCTACTTGTGTCGAGAACCGCGTTGTCATCAAGGTGCGACATTGTATCCAATTTGTGATGCTATGTTTATGTGTCCCCTACCATCTTGTTGGTGTGGCTTTCAAGGCCTTGTCCATTGCCAATAATCTCTATTGTATTGGTACACTTTCTTCAAATTTTGACAAGAAAGTTTTTAAAGGATTTAGACCATCAAAGGTGGGTAAGTTACTTACTGTTGTGTTGATCCAATGAAATTCTCTGGTTAAACTAGCAAATATTCTTATAGATACTTCATGCATCTTATTCTACCAGTTCTCCAGTGCTTCTTCTGAGTCTAATGAACATGCGCTATCACTTCGCCAGCTTAAGTTTCCATCGGCTCTGGGATTAATGTAATCCTATTTTTTGGTTGTTAGCTTATATATATTTTCTAGTGCATATGCGTGGTCTTCTTCTCTAATAGGTTTTGTGTATCGCTGACCTTCATCTGGATCTAAAGGTGTGATGAACCTAAGGCCATCTCTTTCAAAATTCATACGTATTTTCTTTAAGTCAACAATAGTAGAGTTATTGAAGGCCCAATCAATTCCTAACAGCGCATGGTAAGGGAAATTGTCATCAACTATTTAAATTACCTCAAAATTTGCAAATGTTCTCACTCCATCAATGTCCACAGGGACATGCTCTAATCATCCAAATGGGATGACAGCTTATTGGTTATCCATCCTAAGCCTGATAGGGGATTAGATCAACTTTGGTTTTCCCATCAGTGCCCAGGTTTGCTTCGTCATGACATTGACCTCCAACCCTAAGTCGAGGACTACATAGTCTTGTTGGCAAATGTTTAACAGGTAGCGTATGCTTTTCATTGATGGCAAGTACAATAGTGAAGATGGCAGGATAAAAAGGATAAAATCCCTTAGGGATATGAGCGTGTGAGAAGCTCAGGAGAGACAGCACTGAGTGTACATGTGAAGACTCTGCAGAGGCGCAGAAGTCCAAGAATCCCTTGGGGATTCGGAAGTAAAAGTTCAGGAGGAACAGCGCCGAGGAGAACGCGCGCAACAAAGTTCAAGATACAGGAGTTCGCAGAGGAGAAGGAAGACAAAGGTCGAGTCCATTGAGAACTAGTAATTCTCCCAAGGTTGGGAGGAAAGTGTGCAAAGCACAGAAGGGAGAGATCGAGAGCCATTGGATCTCATTCAGAAATCCCATCAGCCGTCAGATCGGATAGGAGCAGCACGAGGTTTACCATCGGGAAAAGCCAAGGTGAAATCCCGAAAGGAGGGTTGACTCATCGGGGTTTCACATATCGGGAATCCTGTGAGACAATGCATTGCGGCATTGAAAAGCTCGAAACCCCGACGAGTGGTAAGACTGCGGTCATGGGGATAACGGTCATATGGGCCAGGATCCTAGCCAGGAGAGCTAGTGCATAAAGAGCGCATCGGGATTCGAGGGATCGTGAATCCTGAGGACATACATGTTTCGACATTGGAAAGTTTGAAACCCCGATGAGGAGGTTTGGTTGCGGTCATATAGGGGGAGGTCACGTGGACCACGAGCTCAGCCGGAGGGCTCATAAATCTCGGAAGCAGGAGGACCGTCCATCTCAGGGGATTATGTGGACCGTTGATCCGACTCCCTGTCGGAGTTTCGAGGATCGAGAGTTGGAGATGTCAAAGAATATTGACATCAAGAATCCCGAAATTGCGATGTGTGAAATCTCGAATGAACCTAAACCGTCAGATCAAGATGTGATCTAGACCGTTGACCTGAATCACGTCAGCTAGGAACATGTGGCACAATCAGGTAATGACAAGTGTTAGACTAATTCAACATTTCAGGCACATGTAAGTCACGAATCAAAGTGACACATGGCAGTATTCAACACGTGTCAATCCACGTGTGATGTCAGCAGATGGACACCACGTCGGAGTTTCGAGGATCGCGTGTTGGAAATGTCAAAGAAACAATGAAACAGAAATCATGATTTCTCGATATGAAAAATCCCGACGCAATCTGAGCCATCAAATCAAGATCACATTTGAACCGTTGATCGGAGTTTCGAGGATCAAGTGTTGAAGTTGTCAAAGAACATTGACATCAGGAATCTCGATTTTGCGATATGCGAATTCATGATTTAATCGCAGTCACTGAATAGAGATCAGATCTGGACCGTTGACATAACTCCATATCAGAGTTTCGTGGATCGCGACATCAAGAGGAATAGAAAACAAGGCAACAAGAATGTTGAAATAGCGATATGCGATATGGCGATTCAATCACAGCCGTTAAATCAAGCTTGGATCTGGACCATTGATGTAACTCCATATCAGAGTTTCAGGGATCGTGACTTGGAGAGGCAAGAACACAATGCAACAGGAATGCCGAAATGTCGAAACCCGATTTAAAGGAAAAATTAATAAATCTCATCCAATGGTGTAGATTAACCTGAAGGAGATATGAGGTCTACTGTTGCACGACACAGTGAAACTGCTAGAAACCATTGATGGTTTCTACCAGAGAATGTGAAGACACTTCGGGATGACTGACAAAGGAGGTGAAGAGTCTCTGAGAGGAATGAAGATGTTTGTGGAGGCGATTGACAGCTGATGGGCATTGAGGCCTATAACTGAAATAGAGAAGGTGAGTTCGACTGTCACAAAGAAGACGAAGAGTCTCAAACTGCCAGAGATGCTGAGGAATCTCAGTATAACATACAGTGATGCTGGACACATGGGGAAAACCACCAAGAGAAGCTAAAGAGTCACGATGATGATCAGACAAACAACTCGAGAGGTGGAGGATAACGGTGTGGAGTCAGCATGCAGAGGCATTGCGAACATTGCATGCACAAGGTGCACAGAAGCTATAAATACATGGTACAGAGAAGAGATTGGGTTGTTGTTGTTGTGGTTGTTGTTGGTGAAGGTGATTCATGTGTGAAAAAGGATCAGAGTGCAGCAACTGAATAGCACAGAAGAGGAACTGCACAAGTGAATGGACATGGCGCACAGAGCATAAAAATCTAAAGAATAGACAGCGCAAGAGATGTGTGCAGAAAGACAATGAGGCAGACAGAGCAACGAAATGCAGTAGAATAGTGATGAGTCTAGTAAGCCATTGTTGAACATCATATCATTGTAATAAGTTTCAGTAGAAAATATTTATATTTTAGGGTGGTTGGGAGGAGCTAGGGAGGATTGGTGTTCTCAAGGGTTCAAGTGGGTGCTTGAACACAGGGAGTTGGTGCTTCCTTCTAGTTGGTGCTAGAGAAACCAGGGAGTTCGTTCTTCCTTCTAGTTGGTGCTAGAGAAACCAGGGAGTTGGTGCTTCCTTCTAGTGGGTTCTAAAGAAAACAGAGAGTTGCTGCTCTCAGCAAGTTGCAGCTTGCAAAACTGAGGTTGTAGCCTCATTATGAGTTGGTGCTCATATGTATGATACTGTAAAGAATGTAACTATTACTTATCATATAAAGAAAAAGAGGTTTTTACCCTGCATAGGTTTCCTCAGGAAATATCTTTCTCTGTGTTTCTCATATATGTGAATGATGCTAAAAGTTCCATTGTTTATTTCCCTGCTTTATTGTTATCATCATTCAGTATCTCTACAAAGAGTTTAAAAGAACCATTATTGTTTAAGCACAGTAACAACTTATTCACCCCCCCTCTCAGTGGTCTAACAATTGGTATCAGAGCCGGCCCCTTTTATCTAAGGGTAGATCCTAGAGCTTAAACATGTCAAGCCATGAAGGAAATTCAACCAATAAGGCCCCTCTATTCAATGGAACAAACTTTTCCATCTGGAAAGTTAGAATGAGAACCTACATAATGGCTTTAGGTGCAAATGTCTGGGATGTGGTAGAGATTGTTATGTAAAGCCAGTTGTGCTAGCTAATAAGGATGACAAACTAGAATTTAGCTTCAACGCTAAGGCTATGAATGCTATCTTGAGTGGGCTTGCAAAAGCAGAAATCGTAAAAGTTATGCACCTAGGAACTACCAAAGAAATGTGGGACAAACTCATTAACAGTTATGAGGGTAATGAGAAGGTAAAGGATGCAAATCTTCAAACCTACAGAATACAGTTTGAACAACTGAAGATGAAGGAAGATGAAACTATTGGAAAATACTTTCTGAGAATAGAAGAAATGGTGAATGCAATGAAGGCACTTGGTGAAACAATTGGGGAACCTTCTTTAGTTCAGAAAATCTTGAGATCTCTCCCAGATAGATTCAACCCGAAGGTCTCTTCTATAGAAGAACATAATGATCTAAAAACCTTGCAGTTTGATCAACTTCTAGGAACAATCATTACATATGAAATGAGAATAATTAAAGATAAACCCACTTCCAGAGAAGCATCATTTAAAGAAGACAAGAATGAGGATTCTGAGCCCGATGAAATCGAAGAAAAATTTGTGAAGAGACTAAAGAAGGGATCAGGAAAATACAAAGGTAAACTGCCTTTCAAATACTTTAACTGTGGAAGGATAGGTCATTTTGCAAACAAATGTCCACACAAGAAACATGATCAGAACTATGAAGGTGAAGAGAAGCACAAATCCAGGAGATTTGATAAAAAGAAAAGTTTATGTGTAAACAATGATGACTCCTAAGAAGACACCGATAGTGACTCTTCCTATGAAGATAAGGTAAATGACTTCATGCTTATGGCCAAAGCGAATTATGATAATAAAAGCACAGGCAGTGATGAGAATGATGAAGAAGTTGTGGTTGACATGGAAGGAGAACTGATCAGTGCATTGGAAGAGATTGACAGACTAAGAATCAAGAACAGAAAGAAAAGACAATTGCTGATACAGTTCGAGAAAGATAGAAAAGAACCTGATGAAGACCTTGTCCTACTAAAAGTAGAATTGGAAGAGGCAAAGAAAATCGAAGAGATTCTGAAACAGCCGCTATCAGAAAAGAATACAAGATGTGAATCATTAGAACAAGTAGTGAAAACAAGGAAAGAAATTGCGAAATTTCAAGCCTTGTATAATCAGAATCTGTCAAGTATCAAAGCCTCAAAAGGATTAGCCACCATTCTAAATCAGCAAAGGAATCCAAAGCTGAAAATTGGTTTGGGTTATGAAGAGGGATCAAGCAGTGGGAAGACAAGAAATGAAGAACCCATCAAGTTTGTCAAAAGTACAACCAATGACAATAACAAGCCTGCAGAAACAAAGGAAGACAATCAGCCGCCCAGGACGAGTAAAGAAAAAGGTTCCAGGATTGAATCTGTAGAACGAAGAAACAATGCTCTCTCTACTGAAAGACGTCATCAGCAAGGAAGAAATCGATTTGCTCAAAGAAGGCAACCATTTTCCAAGTACAAAGAATTTTTCTATGGATATTGTTTCTACTGTTCTAACTTTGGTCACAAAGCTGTAAATTGTTCCTTAAGACTTAGACATGAGCAATTAAGATTGCAAATGAATAAATACTTCCCACAACAAAAGATGATACAGTCAAGAAATAATCAACAGTCAATAAGTAGGCAACACTGCAACAATAAGTTTGACTTATTGAATAATGAGGTTGAATGCTACACCTGTCATAACTTTGGACATAAATCTATTGAGTGTCGGTTAAGGAACTATGACCCAGATACGAAATCCCCTGCTGAAAATGTCAAGCTTTGGAAGAAGAAGGAAAGTAACAAGTGTGGATTAGTATTGTCTGCTCAAAGAAAAACAAACCCTTGGTATATAGATAGTGGATGTTCCAAACACATGACGGGAGACAA
>ML802833.1:482218-500288 GCA_009831015.1 Picea engelmannii | reverse complement strand
GAAGGTAAAAACGTCATTGGCTCCAAATGGATCTTTAAGAATAAGTTGAATGAGCAAGGACAAGTTATCAGGAACAAAGCGAGGTTATTCTGTAAAGGCTATGCTCAGATAGAAGGACTAGATTTTGATGAAACATTTGCACCTGTAGCAAGATTAGAAGCTATCAGAATGTTTCTTGCCTATGCTTGTCATAAAAGGTTTAAAGTCTACCAAATGGATGTCAAGTTAGCCTTTCTCAATGGAGATTTAAGTGAAGAAGTCTATATGGAACAACCAGAGGCTTTCAAATTGTCTGATAACCCTGACTTAGTATGCAAGCTGAAGAAATCTTTATATGGTTTAAAACAAGCCCCTCGAGCCTGGTATCACAGACTGGATACGTATCTCAAGGACAAAGGATTCAAGAGAGGAACAGCTGATAGCAATCTGTATGTTAAGACAGAGGATAATGATTTGCTCATCGTATTGGTCTATGTAGATGACATCATCTTTGGATGTAATAAGGATTCACTGGTACAATGGTTTTCTTCTGCCATGGAGTCTGAATTTGAAATGTCTATGATAGGAGAACTGTCATTTTTCCTTGGTCTGCAAATTACTCAGAGGCCCGATGGGATCTTCATTTCTCAAGGAAAATATTTAAGAGAAATGATGAAAAGGTTTCAAATGGAAGATTCTAAACCTGTGGGTACACCTATGGTAACTGGATGTAAATTAATCAAGGATGATGATTCACCTGATGTTGATCAAAGCTCATATCGATCAATGATAGGAAGCATGTTGTACATCACAGCATCTCGCCCATACATAATGCATGTTGTAGGAATGGTAGGAAGATATCAGGCTACACCTAAACAGAGTCATTTGCAAGCTGTCAAAAGGATATTCGAGTACTTAAAAGAAACAATGACTTATGGTCTGTGGTATCCCAGAAATTAAAGTCTTCAGTTGACTGCTTATTCAGATGCAGATTGGGCAAATTGTGTTGATGAGAGAAAAAGCACCAGTGGAGGAGACTTCTTTTTGGGTAACTCCTTAGTAGCCTGGATTAGTAAAAATCAAGGTTCTGTTTCTTTATCAACCACAGAGGCAGAGTACATTGATGTTGCTACCTGTTGCACACAGGTATTATGGATGATTCAAACACTTGCAGACTTAGAGGTAAAATATACTGCACCGGTCCCAATTCATTGTGATAACACAAGTGCCATCAGTGTGTCTAAAAATCCTTTCCTCCACTCCAAGACAAAACATATTCCCATAAAATATCATTTTCTAAGAGAGAAGGTAGCCAATCAGATTGTTCAGGTCCATTACATTCCCACTACAGAACAAATTGCAGAATTCTTTACTAAGCCCCTAGCCAAGACACTGTTTGAATATCTCAAATAGAAGTTGGGTGTCATTTCGTTTCACATCTAAAAGAGTCCATCTTGTTAGGGAGAGATTTGTATTGTTTCATTATCTAATGCCTCCCAAAATTACTGCAATAGCTCAGGGGGAGCATGTCTCTTCTTTAACATTGATGTCAAAGGGGGAGAAAATAATTCGGGTGCCTTAGTTTCCATCAATGACAAAGGGGGAGATTGTTGGCAAATGTTTAATAGGTAGCATATGCTTGTCATTGATGGCAAGTAAAATAGTGAAGATGGCAGGATAAGAAGGATAAAATCCCTTAGGGATCTGAGCGTGTGAGAAGCTCAGGAGAGACAGAACTAAGTGTGCATGTGAAGAATTTGCAGAGGAGCAAAAGTCCAAGAATCCCTTGGGGATTCAGAAGTGAAAGCTCAGGAGGAAAGCGTCGAGGAGAACACGTGCAACAAAGCTCAAGATACAAGAGTTCGCAGAGGAGAAGGAAGACAAAGGTCGAGGCCATTGAGAACTAGTAATTCTCCCAAGGTTGGGAGGAAAGTGTGCAAAGCACAGAAGGGAGAGATTGAGAGTCGTTGGATCTCATTTAGAAATCCCGTCAGCCGTCAGATTGGACAGGAGTAGCACGAGGTTTACCATTGGGAAAAGCCAAGGTGAAATCCCGAAAGGAGGTTTGACTCATCGAGGTTTCACATATCGAGAATCCTGTGAGCCAATGCATTGCAGCATTGAAAAGCTCGAAACCCCAACGAGTGGTAATACTGCGGTCACGGGGATAACAGTCATATGGGCCAGGAGCCTAGCCAAGAGAGCTAGTGCGTAAAGAGCACATCGGGATTTGAGGGATCGTGAATCCTGAGGACATACATGTTTCAACATTGGAAAGTCTGAAACCCCAATGAGGAGGTTTGGCTGCGGTCATATAGGGGGAGGTCACGTGGAACACGAGCTCAGCCGGAGGGCTCACAAATCCTGGAAGCAGGAGGACTGTCCATCTCAGGGGATTATGTGGACCGTTGATCCGACTCCCTATCAGAGTTTCGAGGATCTAGAGTTGGAGATGTCAAAGAATATTGACATCAAGAATCCCGAAATCGCGATGTGTGAAATCCCAACTGAACCTGAACCGTCAGATCAAGATGTGATCTAGACCGTCGACCCGACTCATGTCAATAGACCACGTTAGCTAGGAACATGTGGAACAATCAGGTAATGACAAGTGTCAAACTGATTCAACATTTCAGGAACATGTAAGTCACGAATCATAGTGACACATGGCAGTATTCAACATGTGTCAATCCAAGTGTGACGTCAACAGATGGACACCATGTCGGAGTTTCGAGGATCGCATGTTGGAAATGTCAAAGAAACAATGCAATAGAAATCCTGATTTCTCGATATGAAAAATCCCGACGCAATCTGAGCCGTCAAATCAAGATCACATCTGAACCGTTGATCAGAGTTTCGAGGATCGAGTGTTGAAGTTGTCAAAGAACATTGACATCAGGAATCTCGATTTTGCGATATGAAAATTCACGATTTAATCACAGTCATTGAATAGAGATCAGATCTAGACCATTGACATAACTCCATATTGGAGTTTCGCAGATCGCGACATCAAGAGGAATAGAAAACAAGGCAACAAGAATGTCGAAATCGCGATATGCCATATGGCGATTCAATCACGGTCGTTAAATCAAGCTTGGATCTGGACCGTTGATGTAAATCCATATCGGAGTTTCGGGGATCGTGACTTGGAGAGGCAAGAACACAATGAAATAGGAATGCCGAAATTTCAAAACCCGATTTAAAGGAAAAATTAATAAAGCTCATCCAATGGCGTAGATTAACCTGAAGGAGATTTAAGGGCTACTGTTGCACGACATAGTGAAACTACTAGAAACCATTGATGGTTTCTACCAGAGAATGCGAAGACACTTCGGGATGACTAACAGAGGAGGTGAAGAGTCTCTAAGAGGAATGAAGATGTTCGTGGAGGCGATTGACAGCTGATGAGCATTGAGGCCTGTAACTGAAACAGAAAAGGTGAGTTCGACTGTCACAGAGAAGACGAAGAGTCTCAAACTGCCATTGTTAGCCATTTGAACCCTGTTACATATTACTAAAGCTACTATCATCCATGTAGACAACATTACTAATGATAGCATAAAAAAGACAACTGCAAATGAGCTGATGTACTTATAATATTTGCACAGCATGAGCTTGTCTTTAAGAAACCTATGATTGATTTTCCATTCAACAATCATGTCTTGTTCTTACTTAAGATCGATTACTTCATTTGAAACAATTATTTGTTTGTTGCTTGCTTGAACTGCCTTCTTTAATTGTTCCATAGTTTGAAGAGTTTTATTTGCCTTAACATGATGAGCATGAACCACATAATCTTGACCTGCTTTGGTTAATTGATATTGATTATTTGTCCTGTAGAAGATTGCCTTACGATCATATAAGTATGGACTACCTAAAACCATTCCACATTCTCTTAATGGCACTACATCACATGTTACCTCATCCACATACTTAGATGAAATTGCAAATTTGATTATGCACTGTTTTTTTATGTGCATTTGATGATGATTGTTTATCCATTTAAGTGAGTAAGGATTATGATGTACTTGTGTTTTTAACCCCAATCGATTAACCAATTATTCTAAGATTAGATTAGCTTGAGATCCACTATCTATTAATGTGTCTATCTTAATGTGTCGCATGATGGTCCTTATATGAAACAAGTTACTTCTACAATCAATGCCTTCACCAATTTTACCTATCATACCAACCAATGAGACCTTAGATTCATCACCTGAATCTGATCCCAAGTCTGTGGGTCTTGTTGTCACTGCCACTGTTTGCCTTCCCTTCTTTTCCTTGGACCACTTTGGCCTCTTCTCGGGATGCAACTGCCAACATCTGTCCTCAGCATGCCCCTCTTTCTTGCAATGCTTGCAAGAGGGCTTCTCGTCCTTTCTTGCCACTGCATTTGAATTCTTTACATGCCATTTCCTCTTGTCCTCTTTCCTTGAAGATGATGATTCCCCTAATAAACCTATTTTTCCTGCTTCAATGTATGTCACTTGAACAGAAACCTCATCAAGGTTAGTGGGTCCAAACATGAATACAATGTTTCTAATATGTGCAGCTAAACCTCCTATATACTTCATAAGGGTTTCCTGTGTATGTAAAGAGATATCTAACATCAATGCCATTTTTCGAAATCCATCTGTATACTCTTGAAATGTTTGTCCTTTTCTTAGTTTTAAATATTGCCATTCAATTAGTGCTTTTTCTTTATAACCCAAAGGATAGAATTGTTTCCTAAGTGCAGAAATGAAGCTTTGCCATTATGGAAATACATTACGCACTTGTTGTGTTTCGTCTTGCAACTTGCTTTGCCACTAGATGAGAGTTGTGCCTTAAAGTCTCAAAGATGCCAACTTGATTTGTGTGGCCTCATCCTTGATCTGTTGCACACTGCAGTAAACCTCCATCTGCCTGACCCAATTGTCAAGTCTCTCTGCATTAACTTCACCATCATATATGGGTAACTCAAATTTAACATCAAGTTTTAATAATGGCATTTCATTCTTATGTTTATGAACATCTTTCTTTGCATTGGATTTAGAACTTGAACTTGAAGAAGAAGGAGGTGATGATGGAGGTGAAGGAGGAATCTGAGGAGGATCCTCTTCCTCTTCACTTTTTCCCTTTGAAGATTTCCCAAGAACTGGTCTCTTTCGTTCCAAGTAATCCTCGTACAAAAATTTCACCATCTCCGACATTGCAAGGAAAGTTTTTTGAAACTCTTTCTCATCAAGAGAAAGTCCCTCTTCCGATGCCATCTTCATGCTATGAGAAGCTCTCTTTCTCAATCCAATTAATGGATTCTCTACAACAATTTCGCCTTCACCACAATGTAACTTTTCCTTGGTTAACATGAAAAACTCAAATCCAAACGTCAACTACCTCTGATACCACTTGATCCGAAAAGATCTTTTAATGACTGTGGTTGAGTTATTAATTGCATGTGTCAATTAACCATTTATGAAGTTGAATGAAAGAGGATGAATTTAATGAAGAAACTTAGCATCCATAAGACAATATACAGATCTGAATTGAAGCAATAAGAACAACAAACCATAACAAGAGAAGTGATAATGGAATTCGGCACAAAATTGCCTATGTCTCTGGGCCTTTTGTCTCGGTGGGGGAGGATTCTTTATTAATTCTTCAATGCTTTCAAAGTACAGAAAAAGTACATCAAATGGATCTCATACTAGTCTCACTATGTTCTTCTTGACCTCAGAAATCCAACACAACTGACGGCATTGAAAAATACTGAGTGTAGCTCCCGAAAATGGCCCACAAAGGTCTCCTCATCAGTAGCTTCCCTACATAAAAATGGATTTGAATTGGCTTTGCTTCATCATAACTCTACTTTGATTGTCCTTCATGGTCTCAAACAGGCCTCATTTTTATATATCTGAAGTTGGTTATCATTCCCCAACTTCCTCCCAAAATCTGGGCTCAAAAAAATCCCAATATCTCCCAATAATGGCCAAATCCTCCATTAACAGGCCTGGAAATCAATAAAAATCCAATACATAGGGTAAAAAACCCACTTTCCATACAAATTTGGGCTAAATCCCCCAAAATGGGTGCACGCCCCCTATTATTGGTCATATGGCAACAGAAATTGGCCAAGCATTGGCCCTTAAACCATGCTAGCACCTGGATATATGGCACATTCCACGGGACATGTGAGCTAAGGATATGCCACCACGTGCAAGTGGTTACATGAAAACAATGAAACCATGGGATGGGGCTTAGCCCCAACCCCTTTCCACCCTCCATGCACATACATTGCAATATTTAAACATTTAAATGTGTTTACTATAACAAGAAACACATGGGCATGTTGGTGTTGGACCATTTATCAAGACGTTGGACTTGGCCATAGGTCATGGGTTCAAAACCCACGAACCTCAAACACATTTTTGTAAACATGCCACACAACTAATCACTGGGTGCCACATGGCTGCCCATGCCTGGGCCACATGGCACCACCACATTTGACCAACTATATGCCACGTGTTGATACTATATTGGTCCACCATGTGCCACTTGTCAACATTGTATTGGTCATGTCACTGCCCAGTCACCCTGTTGTCGTGTTGCCACATGTCACTTTGCTGATGTCAACAGGACGTCATGTTGACATCAGCATTGAATTTTCCAATTGAATTTTTAGTTGTTTGGGAAAACTAATAGAGTGCGATAAATCTCACATACAATGTCCATTTGAGAAAGTAAATATATGATCGGAATCAGTGTGATGAGCCAGTTGCAATGGAATTGGTTTCATCAAATTCTGAGAACTTTCATTTTTTAGCCTTTTCTAGACCTGGGAAGCCTCCTAGATCCGATTCTGGATCGAGATTAGATCAAATTTGGTTTTCCCATTAGTTCCCAGCTTTTTTTCATCATGACATTGACCTCCAACCCTAAGTCAAGGACTACATAATCTATCTCATACTCTCCTATTTGAGCATTCAAATGTAATTCCTTATTTGTCCTTATCTTCTTACCAATTTGGTGTACTGCTCTATTCAGTAAGGGGTCTATCTTTCCTAGATATTGTTTGATTAAATTTTGTAATTCTTGTACAGTGCTTTCATCCTGAACCAACATAATACAAGTATATAAAAATTCCATGAGCTTGCTTACCTCTTTTACTTCTTTTGGTGAAGCAGACTGATCAAATGCTAGAGGCATTCCATATTCTCTCACTTTTGGTCTTGTCTTTGATGCAGAGGCTTGGTCTCCTATGAATTATTTTTTGTCTTCCTCAAACATTTATCTTTCTTTCTTTGCATCAAACATTTGTGTCTTCTTTGTATCTTTCCCGATCCCTGAGTCTTATGTAATCTTCCCTTGGGTTATTCTGCCATCTCCTGTGATAGCGCCTCCTCTTGTTATAACACTGACTCTAGGGTCTTATCCGCGAGGCTCAACATATATCAATTTCACTTGTGGGTTTTGTTGAGGTCCTCATCTTTCTTGAAGCTTAGCTAGTAGCACATGACAATATTCTATAACTTGGTCAAACAAGTTGCAGTAATTGCAAGTGGTACAATGGTTTTGACAATCCCTCGCAAGGTGTCCTAGTTTTGTACAGTTATAACAAATGATCTGTCCTCGGCCTTGACCCATTCCTCCTTCTCATCTTCTTCCTTTGAATCCACCGCGAGGATTGAAGTTTCATCTCCCAGGAGAGTTATACTACGTAGTGTTTCCTTATTGTTGTACTTCACCTTGAATATTATATATATCTCTTAACCTTTCATGCATGAGATTGTAATCCCTACAATCCCTATCATCATGTCCTATGGACTT
The DNA here is from genome assembly GCA_009831015.1 of Picea engelmannii. NCBI lineage: Eukaryota > Viridiplantae > Streptophyta > Pinopsida > Pinales > Pinaceae > Picea > Picea engelmannii. The sequence continues at coordinate 492,503 of ML802833.1, read as the reverse complement.
ACAGAATGTGAAGTACAAATTTGTAGGTGTTTGAACATACTTTTGCCTATAGTAGCACTCACCAGGGCGATGTTTGTTTCTGCATACCTCTCACCAAGGTAAGGTGACTTGCTTTAAAGGGATCGGAGCTCCAGAAGCCAAGTATTCATTGAATAGGGGATAGTGTTCCTTTTCATGGCCTTCTAGTCTGCATTTGACACACTATATGTCTTCTCTTTTGTATTTTCCCTTGTCTTTCTTCATATCTTCGACCTACAGAGACAAACTAGTTAGCTGACTCAAGATCTAGCTCATACCTGAGATGGATTCTCCCATAGGGGCTGATTCTAACTTCATGGTGATCTCCATCACCTCAGACTGTGAAGCAATCTTATGTTGTATCAGGGGAAATCTGATGTGTGGTAAGAGGGCAGCAATGAACCATTCTTTTCTCTATTCATCTAGGATCTGAAAAGTCAATCGACCTGTTAAGGTCTTGAATCTCTAGTCGAATTCCCAAATAGGTTCACCCACCTTCTGCTTGATCTCTTTTAGCTCTATAATACATTGTGACTCTGACTTGGGTTTCTTGAACTCTACAATCAGCGCAACCTTAATCGGATTCAGTGGCTTAAGCTATGCAATTCCATGAACAAGCTTCATGTACCAGCTCAGTGCCTGGTCCCTTAGAGTGGTATTGAACGGTGTTCTTTTGACAGCTTCGTCGGTGACATTTTTAATATTCCATACTGCTTCAAATAGAAACCAGTGTTGATCAAGATATTCAGATCCATCTCCCCTAAAAATAGGAAGCTCCATCTCATCTATCATAGATCTTGCTAGGGTTCCTAACTGAATATGTGGTGGACTACTATTGACAGTGCTCTGGGTACTTTGGTGGCTGGGATTACTTTGGTTGCTTAATACTACTAAATCAACAAGAGGGATAACAGTACTTACTTCGATGGTCTGCGCAGTTTTTGAGCTTTTAGGTTCTCTTCGGCGAATCTCTTCAGCTTATTCTTCCTCTGCCCTAGCACTTTTTGAATGTTCTTCATCTGTCAGATCTACCTCTTCTCCACTGTAGAAACCCTCCTCCCTGTAGTTCTGCTTAAATAGGTTTGCAAGGTGGACTTCTAAGAACACTCTCCCACTGCGTGTATGTCCATCTTTTGTGTCGTTGTTGCTGTCAGAATTCTTGAACATTAGCCTTTCTTGATCCGACCAATCTATTGTGTCTTCAAGATGTTCTTCTCATGCAATAGCATCTTGATTCTTAGCCTCAGAAAATGAAAAAATTTCCCTCTGGGTCCCTTAAATAAATATCTCTCAGCTTAGTTGTATGATTCTACTCTGTCAAAAGTGAACTCTGTGATGTACCCTCCAATGGTGCTATCGAACCAGTGATCTACTACTTGTGATACTACATTATCAACTCTTTTCACCGTCTTGATCATCTCCGACGTCCAAACCAAAGGAGGTCTAGATCGGATCTCAAACTGGGTATCTTCTAATCTAGCTAGCCACTCATATAGCTCTTGATGGATTCCTCCAAAGAAAATTTTGTGTATATCAGTAAAGATATATTTCTCCAGCCAATGTTTTGAGCTAAGATTAAGGTTCTTTTTTTGGGCTTCAGTGAAGTCCTTTTCTTGATATTCTATTGACTTTTGAATCTCTATCTTTGATGGAAACCACCTTGACATTCCCTTAAGAAGATTTTGGTCCTGGCAACGGAACCATTTGTTGGCACAGGGGCAGACACAAGGTTCAGCTCCAAGAGCGCACCAACAATCCCTAACTATTGGCCCTTTTGGCAACACCTGTGAAGCAGATGTCGTCTCACCCGAAGTAGTTATGAAGGGGTTACAAGACAAAGATGTCTACAACCAAAGGAAATGTCAAGTGGATCTAACACAAGAACAACACAATGTTCATATATCACTTATCAGCTTAGATATATTTTTCACATCTACTTATCATATCTAAAGAAGTAATGCAATCATAGTATATCAATGACAAAGATAAAATCCTAGTCACACACAACACAAGATGTACATGGTTCACCCTCTCTCTAGGGCTACGTCCACATAAATGTGCTATAATATATTAAGGTAAAGCATACAGTTCTTGTCTGCACTCTTCGCTATCAGATTTTATTTATTCTCCTCTCTCCCTCTCCCCTCCCTACGCACCCAGTTGCAGGGTTTATCTTCGCACCCAGCTGAAGAGCTTACAATACAAGAAGTCTCTCATTCTCAGCACTTCTCTCTCCCAATACAATACTCACTCACATCAACAATATAACTAGATCAGTAGAAATATCGTACCAACCCAAAGTACCAACCTGACCCAGGTCCTTTAGACCTTTATTTATACATTACAATAACTCATTGACAACCTTAGGTTGAAACCTAGGTGTCCAAAACCCTAGGTGTCTAAAACCCTAGGTCAACTTGACCCGTATTTTCAGGGCTTTGCTAGCCTATCTTTCCTTCCTTCCCACCCGGTGCTCCAAAGAATCCAATGGTGGATTTTTCCTCTTGTTGACCTATCCACGATCCTTCTTCCTTGATTATATGTCAACTCCGATCTCCTTGTCCAATGGATTTCTTTCTCGGGCTGCGCTCCATCTTTTCTGCTCTTTTGTTCACTTCAACTCAATAACAGTCACTGTGTCTTCCGCGGAGTTCACATTCTCCCTTTTATTCCTTGATATTCGCATACTTCCATAACCAAGGGCCAATAGGCCTCCAACACCCACATGTGACTCATCCCGAGGTACTTCAGATCAGAGCTTCTTGTATTACTTCAACTCCAGACTACCCAGTGCAGACTCTACTTTCTACTCTATAGCTCATTTTCCTCCTTTGTGCAGACTATATTTTCTGTGTCTAGTACCCAGTTTCAACTGCACCTAGTACCTGGACCCTTTTCCTCATGCTTTCCCTGAAATTTGTGATGCAGGTGGTTGTCATAGTACAACTTCAGTCGGCTCCCATTCACTAATCCTTCCTTCCACTCCCTATTCAAAGTCTTCAATTGTGTAGCTCCTCCCTCTATAACATAACCGATCTTGTATGGCCCTACCCAATGTGTTCTAAACTTGCAAGGATGTTTTATGAACTTGATGTCATATACCAGTACTATATCACCTTGTTTGAATGCCTTCTTCTTGATGTGCCTATCATGATAGGCCTTCTCTCTTTCCTTATGAACATATTGATGGGATCCTTCAATGAATCTGTCTTCTTCCAATTCAACCAATTTTGCAAGCCTCTCTTGAACATAGCCAGGGTCATCCATATCTGTAAAGGTATCAATTCTTAGGCTTGGTACCAGATATTCCATTGGAACAACAGCTTCAAGACCATATACCAACTTGAAGGGGGTCTGCATTGTTAGTTTCTTGCAAGTGGTTCTATAGGCCCATAATACTGACGGTACTCTTAAATCCCAATCATCCTTGCTCACACTACAAATCTTCATGAGTGTTGTCTCCAAGATCTTGTTGAATGCTTCAATTGTCCCATTTGTTTGTGGATGGTACGGTGTGCACTTCTGATGGTGGACTGCAAATTCTTCAGACAAGGCTTCAATTGTATTATTGATTAAATGTGTTCCTTGATCACTCATAAGAATATTTGGGGATCCAAACTTGGTTATGATGTCATCAAATATGAAGCATGGAGTTGCATTTGCACTACAATCCTTGACTGCTCTTGCTTCACCCCATCTAGTCAAGTATTTTGTTGTTGTAATTATGTACCTTTCTCCTGTACGCTTTCCTGGTGGATTTATAGGTCCAACAAAGTCAATGGCCCATTTCTCAAATGCTTGTAGGGTCAGTTGTGGTGCCAATGGAATTTTGTCTCTTATGGATGGTTTCCCAACTCTCTGGCACACATCGTAGGCTCTGGAATAGTCTTTAGCATCTCTATGTAAGGTAGGCCACCAAAGGCCAGCTCTAAGAACCTTCTATGTAGTTTCTTTTCCTTCATAATGTCCTCCTGTGATGCCTTCATGAGATTATGTAAGGATTAGTGGTCATTCTGCCTCCATAACACACCTTCTCAATATCTCATCAGGTCCCATCTTGTATAGATGTCCGGTTATAAGTGAGAAATCTGCAGCGTGCACTACTAGTTTTTTCTTCTGAGGAATTGTATACTCACTAGGTACCATTCCTATTGATAAGAACTGGATATATCTATGAATTGGTCATCGATCTTTCTAATGTCCAACAACTGTGCATTCGGTAGTGTATCCTCCAAACTGGTCGGCTCTTCTCCATGTTCCAACCTCGACAAGTGGTCGAGACCTTTGTTCATTCTTCCTAGATTTACTATGATCTCAAAATCATATTCTTGAAATAACAGCAGCCATCGGCATATCCTTCCCCCCAACACTGGCTTTTTGACTAGGTATTTTAGTGCGGAGTGATGAGTAAACATTTTAAAGTGTCCGCCCAACAAGTAGTGGCGAAATTTCTGCAATGCATACACCATGGCCAATCCTTCTCACTCAGTGGTGGTGTAGTTGATCTCAACAGTTGATAGTTTCCTGTTAGAAAAGGCTAACGGGTGGTCAATATCACCTTCTCCTAGTTGTGCTAACACAACTCCTAAAGAAATGGAATATGCATCAACATGCACATGAAACTCCTTGGTCCAATCTGGGAAAACCAGAATGGGCGCAGTAACCACTTTCTGTTTCAGTGTGTCAAAGCTCTGTTGGCATTCCTCTGTCCAACTAAACTGACAATACTTCTTCAACAACTTCACCATGGGCATTGTAATATGAGTATATCCCTTAATGAAATTTATGTAATATCTTGTGTGTCCCAATGCAGTGTGCAGCTGTTTGACTGACGTAGGAGGGGGTAGATCAACTATAATGGCGATCTTGGATGGATCTACTAGCAATCCTTACTTGCATACAATATGACCTAACAGCACTCCAAATGGTGAAAATAAAATACATTTCTTCAGGTTCAAAACAATTTGACACTACCTGCATTTATCCAACACTAGCCTTAGACATTCAATATGATTTTGCAATAAGCTAAAAACAGTCTAATCATCAAAGTATGCTTCTAAAAATTTATGTAGAAATTCCTTGAATGCTTCGACCACCACCCTAGAAATGATGGATGGGGCATTCTTCAATTTGAATGGAATCACTGTATATTGGTAGGATCCCCATTCTGTTGCAAATGTGGTCTTATGGTGGTCTTCCTTGGAAATTCGGATCTGATGGTATCCTGAAAATCCATCTGTAAAAGAATATAATTCCTGGCCTCCCACATTATCTAACACTTCATCTGTGAATGGTGTAGGGAAGAGGTCATGCAAACAAGCATCATTTAGCTTCATGATATCTACGCATATCCTGATCTCTCATGTTTTCTTGTCTTGCACCACCATAGGGCTTATCCACTCTGACTCTTCGACAGGTTCTATAATTACTGCTTACAGCATTCTGTCAAGCTCAATCTTCACTTTCTCCTTATATTTTGGGTTTAGTCTATAAGGTATTTGTTTGACTGGTCTAGCATATGGCTTCAAAGGGATCCTCATCTCTCCCATAGGCCCTTTAATTCCCTTCATATTAGTGAACTTGGTTGGAAACAAGTCTTGATATTCATGCAGTAACTCTGTAATTTTATCAATGGTAGTAGCATCCCAATAATCTCCAATGTTTGCAAACTTTAGTGTCTACTCTGTTCCAATATTCAATTTCTTAATCTTGATTGGTTTTCCAATGAATGGCAGCTCAAATCCTGGTCCTTCCACATCTCTTTGGCCCTCTATTTTTGCGATGTTCACCTTCCTCGAATCATCGTCTTCATCAGCATTGATGTTGTAGTTGCCTAGTAATTTATGGAGAGGCGCAGTCCATTCTTCCTCTTCTTGTTCCAAAGGAAGGCTAGATGCCTCCTTGAATACTTTATGTCTCACAATCTGTAATGCGTGATCTACTAAGGGATATTGACTTTCAAATAAGAAGGTAGTTACAAAATTCTGAGTCATACCTATCCAATCTGTAGTGATGAGGCACAGTTCTACTTGGATGTACCAGTTGATAGGTATCGTGTACCCACTTCTCTTGAGGGATGTGGCTCCAGGCTTCCTCACAGCTTCACACATGGTCCTTTGGGCAACTTTGACCTGTGTAGCAAACTTCGCAACCTTCTACTTGTGTCGAGAACTGCATTGTCATCAAGGTGCAACATTGTATCCAATCTATGATGCTATGTTTATGTGTCTCGCACCATCTTGTTGGTGTGGATTTCAAAGCCTCATCCATTGCCAATAATCTCTGTTGTATTGGTACACTTTCTTCAAATTCTGACAAGAAGGTTTCTAAAGGATTTAGACCATCAAAGGTGGGTAATTTACTTACTGTTGTGTCAATCTAGCGAACTTCTCTGGTTAATCTAACACATCTTCTTGTAGATACTTCATACATATTATTCTGCTAGTTCTCCGGTGCTTCTTCTGAGTCTGATGAACATGCACTATCACTTCGCCATCTTAAGTTTCCATCAGCTCTGGGATTAATGTAATATTATTTTCTGGTTGTTAGCTTATATATATTTTCTAGTCCATATGTGTGGTCTTCTCCTCTGATAGGTTCTATGTACCGTTGACCTTCATCTGGATCTAAAGGTGCAATGACCCTAAGGCTATATCTTTCAAAATTCATACGTATTTTCCTTAAGTCAACAATAGTAGAGTTATTGAAGGCCCAATCAATTCCTAACAATGCATGGTAAGGGAAACTGTCATCAACTATTTCAATTACCTCAAAATTTGCAAATGTTCTTACTCCATCAATTTCCACATGGACATGCTCCAATCATCCAAATGGTATGAAATCTTGCTGGTTAGCCATCCTAATCCTGATAGGGGATTAGATCAACTTCAGTTTTCCCATCAGTTCCCAGGTTTTCTTTGTCATGACATTGACCTCCAACCCTAAGTCGAGGACTACATAGTCTATCTCATACTCTCCTATTTGAGCATTCAAATGTATTTCCTTATTTGTCCCTATCTTCTTACCAATTTGGTGTACTGCTGTATTCAGTAAGGGGTATATCTTTCCTAGTTCATATTGTCTGATTAAATTTTGTAATTCTTGTACAGTGCTTTCGTCCTGAACCAACTTAATACAAGTATATAAAAATTCCATGAGCTTGCCTACCTCTTTTCCTTCTTTTGGCGAAGCAGACTGATCAGATGCCAGAGGCATTCCATATTCTCTCACTTCTGGTCTTGTCTTTGATGCAGAGCCTTAGTCTCCTATGAATTCTTTTTTAGGTTCCTCAAACATTTGTCTTTTTTTCTTTGCATCAAACATTTGTGTCTTCTTTGTAGCTTTCCTGATCCCTGAGTCTTTAGTAATCTTCCCTTGGGTTATTATGTCATCTCCTGCGACAGCGCCTCCTCTTTTTATAACAATGACTCTAGGGTCTTCTCCACGAGGCTCAACATATACCAGTTGCACTTGCTTAGCTAGCAGCACAGGACAATCTTCTATAACATGGTCAAACAAGCTATAGTAGTTGCAAGTGGTACAAGGGTTCTGACAATCCCTTGAAAGGTGTCCTAGTTGTGCGTAGTTATAACAGATGATATTTCCTTGGCCTTGACCCATTCCTCCTCCTCGTCCTCTTCCTCTGAATCCACCGTGAGGATTGAAGTTTCCTCTCCCAACAGAGTTATATTGCATAGTGTTTCCTTCTTGATGTACTTCACCTTGAATCTTATATATGTCTCTTGAAATTTCATGCATGAGATCATAAGCCCTACAATCCGTATCATCATGTCCTATGGACTTACAGAATGTGCAGTACAAATTTTTAGGTGTTTGAACATACTTTTGCATGTAGTAGCACTCACCAGGGTGATGTTTGTTTCTGCATACCTCGCACCAAGGTAAGGTGACTTGCTTCAAAGGGATCGAAGCTCCAGAATCCAAATATTCATTGAATAGGGGACATTGTTCCTTGTCATGGCTTTCTGATCTACATATAACACACCATATGTCTTCTCTTTTATCTTTTCCCTTGTCTTTCTTCATATCTTTGACCTACAGAGACAAACTAGTTAGCTGACTCAAGATCTGGCTCATACCTGAGCTGGATTCTCCCATAGGTGTTGATTCTAACTTCATAGTCATCTCCAGCACCTTAGACTATGAAGAAATCTTTTGTTTCATGAGGGGAACTATGATGTGTGGTAAGAGGGCAGAAATGAACCATTCTTTGTTCTATTCATCTGGGATCTAAAAATTCAATCGTCCTGTTAAGGTCTTGAATCTCTGGTCAAATTCCCAAATAGGTGCAGCCACCTTCTGCTTGATCTCTTTTAGCTCTGTAATACATTGTGACTCTGACTTGGGTTTCTTGAACTCTGCAATCATCGCATTATTAATCTGATTCAGTGGCTTAGGCTATGCAAGTCCCTTAACAAGATTCGTGTACCATCTCAGTGCACGGTCCCTTAGAGTGGTACTGAACTATGTTCTTTTGACATCTTTGTCGATGAAATTTTTAATATTCCATACTGCTTCACATAGAAACCAGTGTTGATCAGGATCTTCAGATCCATCTCCCCTAAAAATAGGAAGCCTCATCTCATCTGCCATAGATATTGCTAGGGTTCCTGACTAAATATGTGGTGGACTAATATTGACAGTACTCTAGGTACTCTGGTGGTTGGGATTACTCTGGTTGCTTAATACTATTGAATCAATAGGAGGGATAACAGAACTTACTTTGATTATCTGCGCAGTTTCTAAGGTTTTAGGTTCTCTTCGACGAAGCTCTTCAACTTATCCTTCCTCTGCCCTAGCGAGTTATGAATGTTCTTCGTCTGTCAAATCTGCCTCTTCTCCACTGTAGAACCCATCCTCCACGTAGTTCTTCTTAAACAGGTTTGCAAGGTGGACTTCTCGGAACACTCTCCCACTGTGTGTATGTCCAGCTTCTTTTTCGTTGTCGCTGTCTAAATTCTTGAACATTAGCCTTTCTTGATCCGACCAATCTATTGTGTCTTCAAGATGTTCTTCTCATGCAATAGCATATTGATTCTCAACTTCATAAAATGAAAAAAAATCCTTCTGGGTCCCTTAAAGAAATATCTCTCGACTTGGCAGTATGATTCTACTCTGTCAACAGCGAACTCTGTGATTCACCCTCTAATGGTTCTATCGAACCAGTGATATACTACTCGTGATACGACATTATCAACTCTTTTGACTGTCTTGATCAGCTCCGACCTCCAAACCACAGGAGGTATATATTGGATCTCAAACTGGGTATCTCCTAATCTATCTAGCCACTCATATAGCTCCTGATGGATTCCTCCAAAGAAAATTTTGTGTATATCAGTAAAGATATTTTTCTCCAGCCAATATTCTAAGCTAAGATTAGGGTTCTTTTCTGGGCTTCAGCGAAGTCCTTTTCTTTATATTCTATCCACTTTTGAATCTTTGTCTTCGATGGAAACCACCTTGACATTCCTTCAAGAATATTCTGGTCCCGACAAAGAAACCATTTGTTGGCAGAGGGGCAGACCCAGGGTTCAGCTCCAAGAGTGCACCAACAAGCCCTAACTATTGGCCCTTTCGGCAACACCTGTGAAGCAGATGCAGTCTCACCCGAAGCAGTTATGAGGGGATTGCAAGACATAGATGTCTACAACCAAAGGAAATGTCAAGTGGATATAACACAAGAACAACACAATGTTCATATATCACTTATCAGCTTAGATCTATTCTGCACATCTACTTATTAGATCTAAAGCAGTAATTCAATCACAGTATATCAATGATAGAGATAAAATACCAGTCACACACAACACAAGATGTACGTGGTTCACCCTCTCTCTAGGGTTGCATCCACAGAACTGTGCTATAATATATTAAGGTAAAGTATAAAATTCTTGTTTGCACTCTTGGCTAACAGATCTTCTTTCTTCTCCTCTCTTCCTCTCCCCTCCCTATTCACCCAGCTGCAGGGTTGATCTTCGCACCCAGTTGAAGACCTTACAATACCAGAAGGCTCTCACTCTCAGCACTTCTCTCTCTCGATATTGTTAGTGATATTTCTTGTAGCAGGGGGTGAAGTGTGAAGGAATGGGTTAAAAACCCACTTACCCTAAGTCTAGGATGAAAAATGCACCCGCGGTAAGCAGCAAGTAGATCCGAACGGTGGGCATGCGGGTGCCCAGATCAATGGCGTACATAGGATTTCGGAGCCCCCCCCGCCTTTCTACCTTTAAGCGGAGGGGGGGGGGGG
>ML802833.1:469770-482204 GCA_009831015.1 Picea engelmannii | reverse complement strand
GGTCCGGAATCTGGGGTGTATCTTTCCGACGGCTGCGATTGGAGAGCCCAGATCAACGGTGCTCAGGCGATCCAGACTCCTGTTGCCTTTACTCATTTAACCTTGTGGGGCCCTTCCCCGTCGTATCGCCTTTTGCGCCATTTCCCTCCTTGCCACCTATTCCCTACCTGGCCACGTGGCGGGGTCCTTTCCCTTTAACCTCTCCTCTTTCCATCCATATGGTTCATCCCGCACCTCAATGTCCGCTCATTATCCACCGCATGTCCCGCTCCCATCCTTAGACCCTCTTATCTTCTACCACCTCATCACCTCTCATCTCACCCTCACAGTGTTGATGCCATCACCTCCCTTTCCCCTTCCACATCAAGTGTGCCAGTTCCTCCACGCCTTATCCATCATACTGTCCAACTGTTCCAGGTGGTAGCATGGGGGGTCTTCCACGTCCCAGAGGGCAGGGTTGACCGAGGTCGTTCCCAATCCCAACGAAGGAGTTATTATTGCCGTGAAGGTGGTTGAACATCGTCTTCTTCCATAAATAGAAGGCCAGGAAAGGACCAAGCATACAAGCAGACTGATAGTCCTTCCTGACGGAAATTGCATCTGTCAAACCACTGCAGGGAAGTCGGGAGTCCCATTGCGTCTGTCATAAGTGCACGATCATCCAGAGTCTGCATGCACAGACTGTCAGAAGACTTGCAGACGCAAAGTTTTTTAATGCATCTTCTCGTTTCCACTGTTGTTGCTTTGTTTTGGCTATATGTAGGCATTTTTTCCATTTTGTAAAGGATCGATGGTTGAGCAGAGCTCCCGGTTGTAAAACTTTAATGAAGCACCGATACTTTGGTTATGTATGAACTTTTGAGATTTCTTGTCTTTTGAATGCCAGTTTCTTTTACGTCTTTGTTATACTGTGTTAGAATGGCTCGGAATTGGAGGATCCAGTCGAGCTGCAACTGTTATAGGATGATGTTGTAATGGATCACTGTAATGGTTGCATTGTTTCTAATCAGTTCTTGTGACTTTCTCAACGTTGAGTGACTTGGAATTGGAGGATCCAGTCAAGTCCCCTTTCAGTTTCTTGAGACCCTGAACCAAGCAGATCTTGCATTCAGAGTCTTTCTTCTGCAAGTTGATGTAAGCCTGTTGACCAAAGTCGTTTGCTCACCTTCCTTACCAATTCTTCCACCTATTCACCTTTTAATCAACCCATTGGCTGAAGTTAGATCAAGACCTCCTTTGTTACTTATGTACCAGACCCAGTCCCTGAGTTAGAGTGATATCTCCTCGAGTCTTTATCTCCATTTGATCCCCCCTTTATAAACAAATCATGACATTAAACTGATGGGTGTCAGGCTCTTCTCTTGCAAGCAATCTAGGAGTGACTTCTGATGCTAACATTTCTGGCGCCGTTGCCGGGGACAAAGTTGAAGATTTTCCCTGGGCAGAACGACATTGAGCCTTTGATTCTAAAGGTGCATCAGAAATCAGACTTATTCATATTGCTACTGTGCACCTGGAGACTCCACTGTGGTGACTCCATTGTTTCCACTTTACCATTCCAGTTGTGGCCACTGTTGGCACACCTGAAAGCTGACCCAGAGGAGTTTTCTCGAGAAGGCTTCAACGGCTGCTTTCTCAGCCTGAGAAGTTTCCTGGGGTAACGATAATGTTAAGATCTAGCCTTTAAGGGTGAACAAGGACCAGACACATTCGAAGTTGCACATATTTCACCTGGTGACTCCATGATTCAAGGATTGATTGGCGACTCCACTGGTTCGACATGGAGAAAATCCTTGCTCACAGATTTGCTCCTTTTGATTTTTCTGCTATTCCTGGTTTTCCTAATGTTGTCCCCTCTCTAGATGAATGGGGTGATTATTTGCCCATATTTTGAAAGTGTGAAGAGGACAACCCTGCTCAGCACCTCAGTGAGTTTCATGAACTCATGTGTCAGTGGGAGATACATCATGAGGATGTGTTACTGAAGATGTTCATGTTCTTGTTAGCAGGGGATGTGCGTAAATGGTACCATTCTTTACCCCCTGCTAGCATTTCTTCTCTCCATGGATTCCATGCAGATTTCACCACCTATTGTCAGAGGCTGTATCCCCCTGAGTTAATTTGTCATAATTGTTGTGAGGGATACCGCAACTCTATACAAGTGGAAGTTGTTTCTGACGTAAGCTGTGGGGAGGATCCTAATGACCTGGATCAGAACTCAGTCCTTTCTCCTTCCCATTCATCTGCATCCAAGGCAGGTTATGAAAGTGATGAAGTTCCCAGGGAGGAGAATGGCGCCCTGAGTAAGCTGATGGAGCAGGTGAAATATCTCTCTGCCCAATTAGAAGGGTTGAAAAATGAAGACTGTGCAGAGGATTTTCCAGCCCTTGAGGCAGACGCTCTGAGCCACTCTTTTGAAGAGATTGTTGAAGATTCATTAGATGAGTTGGCATCTACCCCCGATGAGCTTGTTGTCTCAGATCAAAGCCATGAAGAGGTAGTTGTGGAAGAGGATTTCTCTCTTTTCCTTCACAAGATCTCCCACGATGTGTTTACATTTGGGGCCGAAACGGAGGAGTGGGGGATAGTTCCATTTCTGCAAGTTGGAGAAGATTTGTTCCCCCCCGACTTCGATGATTATCTGGAAGAGGAGCAGCAGATCCCGATATCACCTTTTGTTTGTCAGAGCAGCCAGACCACTTATGATAGTTACGAATCAGAGTCTGAGCTCGATATGTTGGATTTCCAAGAGCAGGTCGTAGAGCCTTATCCTCTGCTCATTAAAGAAAATTATCATGAGGAAAAGAGTACGTGTGAGCAGCCAGAAGCAGCGGGTCCCACTGTCCCTGAAGCGGATATTTTTTATGGGATCACCATCATAGAGTAGAATCACCCCATGGTCCCTATTTATGATGAATATGAATCAGACCTGGAGGAGAGCCAGCCAGAAGAGGAAAAAGAACCAGAAGGGCAGTCTGCCTTTTGTTAAGAGCCTGTCAGTAAGCAGCCACCACCTAAGATTAGCGAAATTACTTCAATTATTCACCCACCTGTGGTTATCAGAGACATTTGGCTGCTTGTGAACAACTGTGTAGCGGAAGAGGCCGTATGTCGCCAATTCCTTAGAATTCGCCACTCATTCTATGACCCTATCGGTGAATACATGGAGTGGTGTGTCCTTTATGCCTTGGAGCCATCTTATTCCATATCAACTTCACCCTGTGAGGAGAAGTTGAAGAGTATAATCATTCTACTGTCATGGTTACACTATCTATTGGTGATCATCGATAGAAGGAAGGAGATTCTATTCAGGAAGCTGCTTGAATGGCTATGGTGGAAGTTTTCTTTCACCTAGCCCATGCAAAATATTTTTAGCATTAGGACTATATATAAATAATCTCCTTTGAGCATGTAGCTTTATTTTGTTGTTTTTATTTTTCAGCTTGTATTTTTAGCAGCAGGATATTTTGAGCCTAACTCCATAGCCCAACAGCAAGGCACTGAAACTGCGGAAAGTGTTCTTAGAGCATCACAGGGACGACTCTATCCCCCATGGAGCCAAATTTTAGCGATATTTCTTGTAGTAGGGGGCGAAGTGCGAAGGAATGGGTTAAAAACCCACTTACCCTAAGTCTAGGATGCAAAATGCGCCCGCGGTAAGCAGCAAGCAGATCCGGACGGCGGGCATCCGCGTGCCCAGATCAACGGCGTACATAGGATTCTGGAGCCCCCCCACCTTTCTACCTTTAAGCGGAGGGGGGGGGTCCGAAATCTAGGGTGCATCTATCCAATGGCCAAGATCATAGCGCCCGGATCAACGGCGTGCGAGGCGATTCCGGACCCCCCCCCACCTTTCTACCTTTAAGCGGAGGGGGGGGGTCTAGAATCTAGGGTGTATCTTTCCAACAGCTACGATTAGAGATCCCAGATCAACAACACTCAGGCGATCCAGACTCCCACTACCTTTCCTCGTTTAACCCTGTGGACCCCTTCCCCGTCATATCACCTTTTGTGCCATTTTCCTCCTTGCCACCTATTCCCCACCTAGCCACGTGGTGGGGTCCTTTCCCTTTAACCTCTCCTCTTTCCATCCATATGGTTAATCACGCACCTCAACGTCCACTCATTATCTGTCGCATGTCCCGCTCCCATCCTTAGACCCTCTTATCTTCTACCACCTCATCACCTCTCATCTCACCCTCACAGTGTTGACGCCATCACCTCCCTTTCCCCTTCCACGTCAAGCGTGCCAGTTCCTCCATGCCTTATCCATCAGACTGTCCAACTATTCCAGGTGGCAGCGTGGGGGGTCTTCCACGTCCCAGAGGGCAAGGTTGACCGAGGCCATTCCCAATCCCAACGAAGCAGTTATTATTGTCGTGAAGGTGGTTGAACATCGTCTTCTTCCATAAATAGAAGGCCAGGAAAGGACCAAGCATACAAGTAGATTGATAGTCCTTCCTAACAGAAATTGCGTCTGTCAAACCACTGCAGGGCAGTCGAGAGTCCCATTGCGTCTATCATAAGTGCACGATCATCCAGAGTCTGCATGCGCAGACTGTCAGAAGACTTGCAGACGAAAAGTTTTTTAATGCAACTTCTCGTTTCCGCTGCTTTTGCTTTGTTTTGGCTATATGTAGGCATTTTTTCCATTTTGTAAAGGATCGATGGTTGAGCAGAGCTCCCGGTTGTAAAACTTTAATGAAGCACCGATACTCTGGTTATGTATGAACTTTTGAGATTTCTTGTCTTTTGAATGCCAGTTTCTTTTACGTCTTTGTTATACTGTGTTAGAATGGCTCGGAATTGGAGGATCCAGTCGAGCTACAATTGTTATAGGATGATGTTGTAATGGATCACTGTAATGGTTGTGTTGTTTCTAATCGGTTCTTGTGACTTTCTCAGTGCTGAGTGACTTGGAATTGGAGGATCCAGTCAAGTCCCCTTTCAGTTTCTTGAGACCCTGAACCAAGCGGATCTTGCATTCAGATTCTTTCTTCTGCAATCTGTTGTAAGCCTGTTGCCCAAAGTCATTTTCTCACCTTCCTTACCAAGTCTTCCACCTATTCACCTTTTAATCAACCCATTGGCTGAAGTTAGATCAAGACCTCCTTTGTTACTTATGTACCAGACCCAGTCCCTGAGTTAGAGTGATATCTCCTCGATTCTTTGTCTCCATTTGATCCCCCCTTTATAAACAAATCGTGACATTAAATTGATGGGTGTCAGGGTCTGCTCCTGCAAGCAATCCAGGAGTGACTTCTGACGCTAACAGATACAATACTCACTCACATCAACAATACAACTAGATCAATAGAAATATCATACCAACCCAAAGTACCAACCTGACCCAGGTCCTTTAGACCTTTATTTATACATTACAATAACTCACTGACAGCCTTAGGCCGAAACCTAGGTGTCCAATACCCTAGATACCAAAACCCTAGGTGTCTAAAACCCTAGGTCAACTTGATCTATATTTTCAGGGCTTCACCACCCTGTTTTTCCTTCATTCCCACGCGGTGCTCCAAATAATCCAACAGTGGATTTTTTCGCTTGTTGACCTTTCCACGATCCTTCTTCGTTGCTTATATGTCATCCCTGATCTCCTCATCCAACGGGTTTATTTCTCGGGCTTCGCTCCATCTTTTCTTCTCTTTTGTTCACTTCGACCCAATATAGTCATCGTGTCTTCTACAAAGTTCGCATTCTCCCTTTTCTTCTTTGATCTTTGCATACTTATATAACCAAGGGCCAACACTCCTCCTCACTTCACTCAGTTTCAGTCAGTTAACTAAATACTGAGAGACTATTTAACTTAGACTAGGTGGCAATTTACTCCCGTGATTGTCAGTGTGTGTCCATATCACTCTATACCACAACTATGGCACATTGGATTCTCCTCTAGTGCACAGTAGTTGAGTTATTATACAGAGTATATCATGTGTAAATTATCATTCATTCATTTGGTTAATGAAAATTCTTTGATTCTCACTCTCTTGTTTCTATATTTTCTCTTTTATCTAAAAATTTTGTATGTATTCTTGCTAGCTAGATATTATCTATGTAGGTTCATCCAAATTTACATGGTATCAGAGCCAATGGATTACTAGGAAAAATACACACCAAATTATTTTTGCAGGTACCGAAGATTGAAGACAACGATAAAAATGGAATTTCCAAAAGAATTCATTCTTACACCGTACAATTTCTTTGCATGGAAGGACAATATGATAATTCATATTTGAAGAAGAGGATTATACAGGTTAACTATGGACATCGGCCATAGAAAAATCCACATCAGCCATAGAAAAATCCAAGTATCTGAATCAGATGGATGAAGCGTTTGGAACTATTTGCGGTCTCATTTCTCTTGAGCTCCTCTTTCACATATCCTTCTGTAAAACCCCCAATGAATTTTGGACCACCATGGAAGGACTTTTTGGCAAACAAGATGAGATGAGGGGACATATACTAGAGGTGGAATTTCTCACTTTGAATCCAAAAACCTTCGACAATCTCCAAGATTTATTTACCAAATATAAGGATTTGTTGTCACAACTCAAGGCTTTCGGGGTTGATAAATCTGAGGAGAAACAAATGGTTCTTACCATTCTCTCCAAAATGGTCTGGAATACTCAGTTTTTGTATCCACATTTCATTCAGTTAGGCTCGCCTCTGGAGCTACTTGGAAAATTCCTTTTCTTGAGGTCTTTAATGAGTCTTTGACGCAAGAGCAGAACAAGTTCATCAAACTGGGAAAATTCAAATGCCCAAAGGCGCATGCACTTGTTGTGCAAGATGGTATCAGTCACAAAAATAAGAAATCTAAAAACCAAGACAAAAGGAAGGCATGCACAAATCCAAAGAAGGAAGGGTACTCAAAACCCTTCAACGATTCCTTTGGATCCAAAGGTGGAAAGGGAAGAAAAGGGGAGAAATGCACTTACTTCCATAAAGGATTCCATTCAGAATCTGCATGTATGTATAAATAGGTAGATCAAATGGCCAAAATACTTTAATAAAAAAAAACTTGGATATCGCATCCCCGAGGGTGCCAAGAAGAAGCCAGAAGATCAAAAACCCAACAAAGGTAATCCTAGTCATGATTTGATTGCTATCAACTCATATCCCAATGCTTGGATTGTAGATTCAAGAGCATTGCACCACATGTCATCCACAAAAGAAGTCTACTCTTCATTGGACGCATGCAAGGGTCCTCATATTCTGATGGGGGACAAGTCTCAGGTCAAGGTCACTAGAAAAGGGAGAATTGAACTCACAAACAGAAGTTTTGAGAATGTGCTACACGTTCCCAAACTCTCCGTCAATATTTTCTCTGTGTATCAGATGAAAAACTCTGGCACTAGAAAGAGATTAATATTCACACCTGATGTTGTGGATATATATGACATGCAAACCAGTTCCAAGGTTTCTACTGGTGAGGTAACTTATCAATACAGACTCTACACATTTTTTGAATTTATTGAACCAGATTTTGCATTACTACTTACCCATGCTAATGAAAGTAGTAGGATATGGAATGAAAGGTTTGAGCATTTAAATTTCAGAAATATGCAACATCTTAGCAAGCAGGGAATGGTTGAAGTCTACCTGACATCCACTCCTCCAAAGTAATTTGTGAGCGATGTGTTCTTGGAAAACACCCTCAAGAGAAATTCAACAAAGGAAAGACTCAGAAGGCCTCCTTTCCTTTGGATCTGATCCATAGTGACCTCATGGGCCATTTTCTACATCCATCAATCATTAAATCAAGGTACTTCCTCATTTTTTTTTATGATTTCTCATGCTTCACATGGACTTTCTTTCTCAGGAAAAAATCTAAGGTATTTCAACACCTCAAATATTTCAAATCCCTTGTTGAGACACAGTTAGGAAAGAATATTAAAGTCCTACGAACAGATAATGTGGGGGAGTATATCAACCATGAGATATAGAATCTTTGTCTTGAGGTCGGGATTTAGTTGCAGCACATGGTTCCTTATACACCGCAACAAAACAGAGTGGTTGAGTGGAAAAATAGATCCCATAAAGAGATGTTATTGTGCATGTTTCATGCAAAGTCACTTCCATAGAGATTATGCGTTCAAGCACTTAATTTTGAAACCTACATCAAAACAGATCTTTGTTGATTAAGGTTGGTTGTCATTGATGTCAACCCTTGAAGAAAGCCCCGCAGCACAAAGGTTTGGGTAATGAACCCAATATTGTTTGATGTAAATATGACTCATTATTTTCTTGTCATGGTTGATAAGAAGTAAAGATGGATGAACTCCAAAGTGGTCCCCTTATGGTGAAAGGCCTCACAAGAAGACGCTTTGCAAAGTAAGAGAACCCATGCTTAATTGTGGAATAATGAGATGAAGGAAAATCAATTTGTCAGGTAAACTATCCTATATGGATATTTCTTTTCATTCCATTTCCAGTGGTATGTGGAATGTCACATAACTCCTCACGGTCAGAGAGTTATGGCCATGAGAAGTTGGAGACCCTAGGTTTGGGTAATGGACCCAAGTTTGTTTGATGGATAATGGTATGAGTTATGGTATATTTTCAGATAATACTATTCTATATGGATAGTACATGTCATTCCAGTTCTGGTGGTCTGTGGAACATCATATTATTCTTCACGGTTTGAGATTTATGGCCTTACGAAGTTGGAGGACCCTCATATGTCATCTAGAAGCCCCAAAAGGTCAAAGTAGTCAAAGTGGTTTAAGAGATTTTAAAAGGTAAATAATAAAGTGAAGTAATGAGTGTATAATAATTCAAAGTGAATACAAAATAAATTATTTTAATAATAAATTTAATGGAGAAATTAGAAGTGGGTTAACCCTAAAATAAGGAAAGTGGGGCCAAGTGACCTAGAAAATGTTTTTAAGGAAGCTACTTGGAGAGTATAAATAAGAGGCAAGGCTCTCTCATTTTAATAACACTTGAGAATATTGAATATATATAGGTGTTTCAGGTAAACAAGGATATCTAAGATGAAATTATGAGGGAAGGTGAAGAAAATAAGGTTGAAATGAAAGGAAGGATAAATTATTTTGATGGTGCTTTCTAAGGTATGTTATTTACAGGTAATATCACCATTTTCGCTATAATTGTTTTTATATAATGATTCAGACCGTGAAATTGATATGAAATTGATAAAACATATCCAAGTATCTTTGGTAAAAAATTCATCTTGTGGGTCATTGTATTTTTGGAGTTACACTCCATGGAAAATAGGGTTTATGGCTAGTCCCGAACCTAGTCAAAAACAGGTGTTTCGGGTAAAAATGTCATAAATTCTTCATAACAGATCCAAATTCAATGAAATAAAACGTGTTGGTTAGGGTACAATCGGTAGTATTCTTTGTAACAATTTCATATCAATTCAACAAATATTCCGTGTGAGGCAAGCTCTACAAGGTCTCTCTCTTAAGCCAGAATTCAGCAAGGTGTGTCATTTTTGCTATAACTCCTTTATGAGAGGTTCCAAGTAGTGAAACCTAGAGAAATTACATAAAACACACTGAAGAACATTGTGTATCAGTTTCATATCTTTATACATTACAAATACAAAGTTATGATTACTTCAAGTTAGGGTTGTTGACTAATCCAAAACTAGGCATATGAGACTAAAGAAAAGTTTGATGTAAATGCTAGTCTCTTGTTTTTTAAGTTAAGGAAGTTTTGCAGGAATGTGATCATATAAACCAAGTCTATTACAGAGCTACAAATCATATTTGGATGATGAAATTGATGAGGGCTTTTGGTTGAGGTACATGTTGAGTACATGGTTGAGACAAGTAGTTGATGAGTTGGCACATACATGAGGTGTATAGTTGATGATGTTGGTACATATTGATGAGTCATAGTTGATGAGTAGTTGACACATGATTGGTACATACTTGGTACATGTTTGGATACACTTGTTTATGGTACAAGTTGATTACAGGTTATTTGGTACAGATTGGTGCATGGTTGATGCACTTGTTTATGGTACAGGTTGATTACAGGTTGAGGTACAGGTCGATGCATGGTTGATGCATGGTTCAAATTTATTGGTATAGGTTTACAGAAGTATATCTCATAGTGACAAGTTGACAGTGGTTCCATCATTCTACTTCTACTTCAGGGTGGCAGGACGAGGCAAGGATAGGTGGTTGTAGCCACCTTCCGGTTGTAGCCGGAGGACATAGGGGGTTGTAGCCTCCTTCTGGTTGTACCCAGTGAATTGGGGAGTTGGAGCTTCTCTCAGGTTGTAGCCTGAGAAACTAGGGGGTTGGAGCATTCTTCCAGTTGTAGCTGGAAAAAAAAGGAAGTTGGCGCTTCCAATGAATGTAATTCTTCAAGACATATAAGAAAAAGCATTTTGTGGTTTTCTCCTGATTTGGGTTTCCACATAAAACATTAGTGTATTGTGTATGTGTATGTTTGTTCATTTTTTCATTGCTTATTTACTCTACAGTTATTGGATGATAATGCTTCATTGATATAACACTTGGATTATATGGTTAAAAAGGATTAAATTGCTATATTACTGATTCACCCCCCATCTCAATAATCCAACAATTGGTATAAGAGCAGGTTCCTTCAAAAATTAGTTTAACCACTGAAAGGTAGATCATGGAGAGTACCAACTCATATAAAAATGGAATACCACAGTTTGATGGACATAAGTATGCTTTTTGGAGCATAAGGATGAGGACATATATACAGGCATAGGGATTTCAAGTTTGGAAATCAATTTTAGATGGATACACAACACCAGTAGTTCCACCAACAAATGAAAAAGAATTAAAACTCAGTGAGAATAATTCCAAATCCACAAATGAACTTTTGAATGGTATCAGTGATACGGTATTCACCAAAGTTGCACACTGTAAATCCGCTAAAGAGATTTGGGACAAGCTTCAAAATATTTATGAAGGAGATACAAAAGTCAAAGCAGCAAAGCTTCAGACTTACAGAGGACAGTTCGAACAATTAAAAATGAAGGAAGATGAAGATATCACAACCTACTTCTTACGAGTCGATGAAACAGTGAATGCAATCATAGGATTGGGAGAAGAAATTGAAGAATCTGTAATTTTTCAAAAGATACTAAGATCTCTTCCTATGATATTCAACCCTAAGATATCAGCACTAGAAGAAATATTGGATCCGGACTCAATAAGCATGGAAAAACTGCATGGAATCTTCACAGCGTATGAAATGAGAACTCAGCAAGAAAATCCAGATGCAAAAGAAGCAGCCTTCAAGGCATCCAAAAGATCAAAGAAAAAGAAAAAGGAACAAGAAGAATATAGAAGCAGCAGTAATGCCTCGAAAGATGATGAAGAAGTGGACAACTTCGTCAAAAGACTGAAGAAGGGAACCAACAATAGGTATAGAGTAAGCTCCCTTTAATTTTTTTTAATTATGATGGTATTGGTCATTTTGATAATAAATGTCCTCATAAGAAAAGAGAAATGATGAAGGTTACTCAAAAGGAAAACACACATATAAATACAAAAGAACTACAAAGAAAGTTTTCAAGAAAATCTTATACACCAAAGAAGACATCTCATCATCAGATGAAGATGAAGTCAGTGACAATGAGACAGGAAGAGTTCTATTCATGGCAGTAAAAGACTCTGACAAAGAAGACTCTGAAGAAGAATATGAAGAAGCCGAAGAAGAATGTGAAGAAGTCAAAGAAGAAATTGAAGAGGTAGAAGCTGACTATCGAGAAGAATTAATGTGTGCCATAGAAGTTATCAGGAGAGAAAAGAAGACAAACAAGAAACTACAAACAGAACTAGAAAAGAAAAAGGACACTCGAAAACTAGAACAAATGATCACAAAATTGAAGGTTCAAATAGAAGAAGATAAAAGAATTGAAGCACTCAAAGAACAACTAGAAGAAAATGACAAGTTCATTGGAAACTTGGAAGCAGAGGTTGTCACACTAAGAAAGGATATTCAAAAGAAAAATATGCAGAATAGCTCAACAGTTCTGGATGACATTATCAGCAGTCAAAAATCTCATCTTGAAAAGTCCAGACTTGGATACAATTAGATAGAAAATGGATCAAGATCCAAAACAACAGAGCAAGAAACAAATCCAAAGAGCTATGCAGAAACAATCAAAGAGGATATGAAGATATACATTGAATATTACAGCGACACTCCTCCACCAAGAAGATTCAGATTTAAGAATCAACAACAAATAGATAGGCCTCAAGAAGAAGAAGGATTCATAAGAGAACCTCCTTTCAGAAGATCTTCAACTCTCGGGTTTCAAACTATATTTTTTGGTTTATTTTATGCATGTAATAATTTTGGACATAAAGTTGTGAATTGCAGAGCTAACAACAGGAACAGTAACAACTTTGAGAGTTATACACAAAGGGATTATTCAAGGAGACCTAGTGACACACAAA
>ML802833.1:456554-468833 GCA_009831015.1 Picea engelmannii | reverse complement strand
CTATGGCATAGAAGAATGGGTCACATGCATTTTGATAACCTTGTCAAAGTCAGCAAAAGAGAAGCAGTCAGAGAAATGCCCCAGATCACGAAACCAACCAACACTTTATGCAAGCATTGTCAACAAGGAAAGAAAACAAGACCAGGTTCAAATCAAAGGAATATTCAACAACAAGACCACTGGAAATTGTGCACACTGATCTAGTTGGACCAACTACAACAAAGGGATTAAAAGGTGAAAAATACTTTATGTTATTATTTGATGATTATACAAGAATGATTGCAGTTTGCTTTCTCAAGAACAAGTCAGAAGATTTTGAAAACTTCAAGATCTACAAGGAAATGTTTGAAAATGAGATGGATTCAAGAATCAAATGTTTGAGATCTAATAATTGAGGAGAGTTCACTTCAAAAGAATTTATGGACTACTGTAGCAGTCATGGAATAAAAAGGCAATTATTCATTGCTAGGACACCTCAACAGAATGGAGTTGTTGAAAGAAAGAACATGACAGTACAAGAAATGGCTCGAACAATGCTAATGGATTCCAAATTGATAGATATATTTTTGACATAGGCAGTGCATACAACAGTTCACATTCAAAACATATTAATTCTCAAAATCAACACCGATAAAACTCCATACGAGCTATGGAAAGGAAGACTAGAAAATCTGAAGCACTTCAGAGTTTTTGGAAGCAAATGCTACATCAAAAGAGAAGATGGCAGAATGGGAAAGTTTGACTCTCGTGTGGACAAAGGAATACTTGTTGGTTACTCAAGTACAAGGAAATCATAAAAGTGTTACAATCTAAGATTGAACAAAGTTGTGGAAAGAATCAACATAACAATTGATGAAACAGGCATACCAGACTCAAAGGAAGAAGAAAACAAATCAATGGAACAACTTTTCGAAGAAGAAGATGCAAAAGAAGTAGAAGAGGAAGATGAAGATGAAGAGAATCTGACAGAAGCAGAAGAGCAAGTTTAGAAAGTATCTCCAAAGACACCTAGCAAACGAGTACAGAAGAATCATCCTTCAGATCAGATTATTGGAAACAAAAATGCAGGAGTTGAGACTACAAGAAAAATCCGTTCACCAGAACAAACACACCTAACACTCTTATCTACAATTGAACCAAATTGTTTTGAAGAAACCAGCAAGGATGAATTTTGGAATAAGGCCATGGATGAATAATTGGATCAAATAGAGAAAAATGACACTTGGGAATTGGTTCCAAGACCAAAGAATAAGAATGTGATCGGCACAAAATGGGTTTTTAGGAATAAACTGAATGAAGATGGACAGGTTACAAGGAACAAAGCTAGATTGGTATGTAAAGGATATGCATAGATTGAAGGAATCGACTTTGAAAAGACATTTTCCGCAGTTTCCATAATGGAAGCAATCTGTTTATTTTTAGCTTATGCATGCTCCAAAAATGTTAAAGTATATCATATGGACGTAAAATCAGCTTTTCTGAATCGGGAAATTGAAGAAGAAGTCTACATTGAACAACCAGAAGGATTTCAGTTGTTAGAGAACAGAGACTATGTATGTAAATTAAAGAAGGCCTTGTATGGTCTAAAACAGGCTCCTAGAGCATGGTACTCCATACTGGATAAGTATCCGCAGTATGCAAGGTTCAGAAAAGGAAGTGTAGACAACAACCTCTACATCAAGGTAAGTCAAGGTAATATTTTATTAATTGAAGTTTATGTTGATGATATTATTTTTGGTAGTGATGATGACAGGTTAAGCCAGAAATTTGCAAAAGACATGCAGAATGAATTCGAAATGTCATTATTTGGAGAAAATCCTTCTTTCTGGGACTTCAGATACGTCAAAGCAACCAAGGAATTTTTATTTCTCAAACCAAGTATATCAAAGAAATGCTAAAGAGGTTCAAAATGGAAGATTGCAAACCAGTTGTACGTTGAGAAAAGATGATGATTCAAAGTCTACAGATCAGAGGAAATACAGGTCAATGATTGGCAGCCTAATATATGTGATAGCATCCAGACCAGATGTAATTCAAGCAGTTGGACAGGTGGCATGATTTCAAGCAACACCAAAAGAATCACATGTATTAGTAGTAAAGAGGATTTTCAGATATCTCAAAGGAACAAAAAAGTTTGGATTATGGTATCCAAAAGGAAAAGATCTATCACTTATTGCCTACATAGATGCAGATTGGGCAGGTTGTATTGATGACCGACAAAGCACCAGTGGAGCAGTGTTCTACGTAGGTGAGTGTTTGGTATCATGGCTAAGAAAGAAACAATCATTAGTGTCTCTATCTATAGCCGAGGCAAAGTATATTGCAGCAGCAGCATGTTGTACACAGGTTCTTTGGATGAAACAAACTTTGACAGATATACAGGTTCAGTATGATGATCCCATTCCAATATATTGTGATAATACAAGTGCCATCAGTATCTCAAAAAACCTAGTGATGCACTCCAAGAAGAAGAACATTCCAATAAAGTATCACTTTCTACGAGAACAGGTTGGAGAAAAGAACATCAAAGTTGACTATGTGGGCACAAAAGAACAAGTGGCAGACATCTTTACAAAACCACTTCCACGGGAATCCTTTGAATATCTTCACCAAAGACTTGGACTTATTTCTACTCCAAAATGAATGCTTTTTGAATGTTTATCTTATATGCCTTATATGTACATGAGGAAGCAACATAAGAGGACAGTTATGTTAGGGGGAGCAGCCCCGGATGGAAAGATACATTTGCCATTGATGACAAAGGGGGAGAGATTTATCAGATGTAGAGAATAGAGGCATGGTTCCAGGGGGAGCATATTTATCATATGCATAGGACAGAGGAAAATTTATCAGAGTAATGAGTGTATTATAATTCAAATTGAATACAAAATAAATTATTTCAATAATAAATTTAATGGATAAATTAGAAGTGGGTTAACCCTAAAATAAGAAAAGTGGGGCCAAGTGACCTAGAAGATGTTTTTAAGGAAGCTACTTGGAGAGTATAAATAAGAGGCTCTCTCATTTTAATCACACTTGATAATATTGAATATCTATAGGTGTCTAAGGTAACCAAGGATATCTAAGTTGAAATTCTAAGGGAAGGTGAAGAAAAGAAGGCCGAAATGCAAGGAACGATAAATTCTTTTGATGGTGCTTTCTAAGGTATGTTATTTACAGGTCATATCACCATTTTTGCTATAAATTTTTTTATATAATGATTCAGACCATGAAATTGCTATGAAATTGAGAAAACATATCCAAGTATCTGTGGTAAAAAATTCCTCTTGTGGTTCATTGTATTTTTGTAGTTACACTCCGTGGAAAATAGGGTTTGTGGCTAGTCCTAAAACTAGTCAAGGCCAATGTAGATGTAGATGTAGATCCAAATCCAAGGCCCAAGTGGGCCAAGACTACTCTTCAAAATGTAGGAGATCTTGTTGGGGATTCAGTTGATACTAGGAGGACTCGATATGATTTCGAGGAGCCTCCTCTTGCACTCACTACCACTAAACCAATGCCACCCAAACATATTTTCTTGGTTCAATATTCAGATCCACATTCCTATGGAGAGGCTGTTGGGAATCCCTTTTAGGAATCCACCATGTAGGAGGATTAGAACTCCCTCCTCGAGAACCAGACTTGGGATTTTTTTTCTCTTCCTTCAGGAAGGAAACTTTTCAGGTGAATATGGGTCTACAGGACAAAGAGCATAGCAGATGGACAGATTTGAAGATACAAAGACAGGCTAGATGCCAAATGATTTCAGTAAGTGCACGTCATTGACTATGACAATACCTTCATTCCAGTAGCAAAGATGGATTATATACATTTGGTACTTGCCATTGCGGAATCCAAGTGATGGGAAGTCCATTATATGGACGTGAAGAATGCATTTCTTCATGGAGATATCTCTGAGGAGATCTATATGGAGTATCCCTAGGGATTCATGTAGGATTCATCTTTGGTTTGTCAACTAAAGAAGACATTTTATGGCCTCAAGCAGGCCCTGAGGGAATGGTATGCCAAGATGAACTCCTACCTATTGTCACATAACTTTGTACATTGTAAGTCAAACCCAAATGTTTACATGCTCGGGACAGTTGATTCACTTCCACTCCTAGTTCTGTATGTTGATGATTTGTTGAACATTGGTTGGTCAACTTCAACGATTGTTGCAGTCAAGAGGATTCTACATGACAGGTTATTGATGATGGACATGGGTCTGCTACATTTCTTCCATGTACTTGAGATCATTCAGGATGCATCAGGAATCAAACTATCTCTGGCCAAGTATGCATGAGATCTCCTCGAGATATTTCACATGACAGACTACAAGTCTTCCCTACCTTATTTCCTATCAAGAGTCATACTTGAGGATGGCAGGGACACTCCATTGGTGGACACCACACTGTACATACATCTAGTGGGGAGCTTGTTGTATCTCGCACACTCCATACCAGACCTCTCCTATGCAGTTGGATCAGTCTCCAGGTTCATTCAAGATCCACATGAGTTACATTGGAAGGATTCAAAGCATATACTTTGATACGTATAGGGCACCATCACCTTTGGGATTCACTATGCAACTGAACCTACATTGGACCTCATCAGGTTCACTGATTCTAACTGGGTTGGTGATAGAATTGATCGCAATTCCACATATGGTTACTCACTAAGACTGGGTTCTAGGCCCATATCTTGTTTGAGCAAGAAGAAGACAACTATTTCTCTATCTTAAGTCAATTCAGAGTATAGAGGGGTAGTTAACATAACCATTCAAGATATGTGGCTACAACATTTTCTCATTGAGTTGGGAATTCAGTTTCAACGGTCGATCGTCATTTGGTGTGACTACCAGAGCACTCTGAAGTTCTACAGAGATCCATTTCAGAGGAAACAGATAAAGCACATCGAGATCCACATGCACTACATATGGTACTTAGTGCACAAGGGGATCATAGACCTGCATTTCTGTCTTTCGGCAGAATAGACTGCAGATATCTTCACCAATACCTTCAATGACCATAAGTTCCATTCTTTGCGCAGTCGTCTTAGAGTGAAGGACATAGTTGCCTAGAAACTATCAGTTCTTTTTTTACATAGATTGTACTTTGAGGGAGGGGGGGGTTCCCGTGAGGTTTTCCATCTTTCTTCATTTATTTCAGTGTATCTTTTGTTTTCGAGTACCTAACATGGCCTCATTGTCGGGACCCATTCTTTATTTTCACCATAGTGATGTTTAAGGGGGTGTTGGAGATACTTCACACACACCTAGGATTTATTTTTCCTAAGGTTTTCTCTATTTTTATTAGTCATTATTCAGTCTCCTATCATTTAGGGAGAATATTCCTTTTCCTACATTCTAGGAGAATATTCTCTTCAGTTCACACTTGAAGTTTGATCAGTTGAGTGGAGTCTTAAAGCCACATTGGTTTCATCATCATGCAACATTGGGATCATCACCTGCTAATGCACATTTTCCTTGGGATTATCACCATACTAGTGCATTACTCATGATTCCATGATCTCGTCCTCACTTCACTTTGTTTCAGTCAGTTAACTCAAGACTGAGAAACTAGTTAACTCATACTAGGTGGTAGTTTACTCCCATAACTATCGGTGTGTGTCCATATCACTCTATACCACCACTATGGAGAATTGGCTTCTCCTCCAGTGCACATTAGTTGAGTTATACAGAGTATATCATGTGTAAATTATCAATCATTCATTTGGTTAATGAAAATTATTTGATTCTCACTCTCTTGTTTCCATCTTTTCTCTTTTCTCTGCAAACTGTGTATGTATTCTTGCTAGCTATATCTTATCTGTGCAAGTTCATCCACATTTACATCTTTTCTCTCATTCCATGCTCAAAATGATCTAGATCACTGCAGGAGTAAAAGAAATGAGTATAGCGGTCCCACTTAACCTTTATTTGGGACTTATCCCATTGGATTCCATTCTTCGCGTTGATCATTGTGGTACCTAATACATCTAAGTGTTTTTTTCATGGACCCACCCACCCTTCCTGACACCCTTATTTTCCACCTATCCCATTGGATTCCTCTTTTCCCCTTGATCATCATGATATATATCACTTATCATCCTTTTTCCATGGACACACTCCCCCTCCTCGACACCCTTCATTCCCAAATGGCCACCACTCGCAACCAATAAATCATTAACCTACAAGCCAAAACCAAACAGAACAAGGAGACCATCCAAAAAATGACTTCTAAAATTACTTTCATCAATTCCAATGTTGAATTTAACTCCATCAATGGTCGGTTTGACTACTTACAATCCACCCTCAACAAATTATTGAACCAAACCCAAGGCCCTGTTGAAAACCTATTACCCCACCACTAACATCAACACTCCCTCTTAGTGATGAAGGTATTCTGCACCACTCCAATTTTGTCTCTAAAGAACATAAACTTCCCTTTTAACAAGGGTTTGGTTAGAATATCTGCAACCTTCTCATCTATGGAAATATATTGAAGATTCATTGCTCCCTTCTAAATACTATCCTGAATGAAGTGGTATCTTATCTCAATATGCTTGGACCTGTCATAGAATACTAGATTCCTTGAGAGTTTGATACAAATCTGATTATCGTAGTATATCACTATAAGCTCCAACTCCTGATCAAATAAACTTGTAAGCAATTTTTTAAGCCAAATGGATTTACAACTAGCCATGCTCACTACCATATACTCTGAATCTATTGAAATGAGTGCTACATAAGTCTACTTCCTATTGAACCATGTAATCATTGCTAATCCCAAGTTGAAGCATCACCTCGAGGTGCTCTTTCTGTCTATTGCACTCCCTGCCCAATATGAGTCTAAGTATCCCTGCAACTCCAGTCCATCTCCTCCAAGATATCTCAATACATACTCCATTGTACCTCTCAAGTACCTGAGCAGATGTTTTGTTTCAATCCAATGCACTTGCCTTGGATCCACCATGAACTAACTCAAGGTGTTCACAGCAAAAAAAATATCTGGTCTGGTGTTGACCAAATACATCAAGGACCCTATCAGTTGCTTGTATATCCTGAGATCTACCAACTAAGAATTTGAATTCACCAACTTATTCATATTGGTAACCATAGGTGTAGCCATCATTCTATATTCCTCTATCCTAAATCTCCTCAAGATCTCTACTACATACTCCCCTTGACCAAGGAAGATCTCACTTGATTCCTTCCATACCTCTAATCCCAAGAAATAATGCATCAAGCCAATATACTTCATCTCAAACTCACTAGCCAAATCTTATTTGCACCCTGCAATAAACCCCTCTACACTTGTGAGAAACAAATCATCAACATATAGAACCAAGATGAGTGGATCTCCCCCAACAAGTATTAAGTACAAATTAGGATCTGCCTCACTTTTGGTAAAGTCCATACTTTGCAAGTATCCGTCAATCTTGGAATACCATGAATTGGGTGCATGTTTGAGTCCATACAAGGATTTATTAATCCTACACACATCAGACTCCCTCCCATGTACCTCAAATCCCTGAGGTTTCTCTATGTATACTTCCTCCTCAATGGTCTCGTTGAGGAAATTTGTTTTCACTTCCATCTGATGTATCCTCCACCTCATAACTAAAACAATATAAATAGCAACTCGAATAAAAGCATACCTAGCGACTAGAGAGAATTTCTCCTCGTATTCCACTCCCTCTTTCTGGGAGAACCCTCTCGTCACAAACCTCGCCTTGAACTTCTCGATGCTACCATTTGTAGCATGCTTGATCTTATAGATCCACCAGGAACTCACAATTGACTTCCCCTATGGTCTTGGCACCATGTCCCAAACATCATTCCTCATAATCGAGGTGTACTCCTCTACCATGGCATCTCGCCATACCTGTTGATCTACAGCTTCCTCAAATTTAACTAGAAGGTTCAACATCAATGATGCTACTCATAAGTGTCATATAGTTCAGAAACTTCTTCAGAGGCTTGCGCTCTCTGAACGCACTCCTAGGAGCCTCACCAGCATCATTCAATGTCTGTAACATTCACTTGGGTCTCCTGAAAAGACTAGAAGGGGTTAAATCATCCTCCCCACTTAAATTTTGAATCGTTCATTGTTGCTCATCCTTCGAAGCCTACTGCTCTTTGTCCACTATCACTGTTGATGACTCATGAGATCTCCTAGATGCCAAGTTCTCCTCGAAATTAACATATCTACTCATAATTGTATTTCACTGATCTATAATAAAGATCCTATAAGCCTTTGAGATCTCATTATACCCCACAAATATACCCTTCTGTCATGAAGGCTCCAAATTTGTCTTCTTCTCCACAGGCACATGGATGTAGACTAGACAACTAAATATCCTCAAATGACCAATCTCTAGCTTCACTTCTGATAATGCCTCCTCCATATTCTTGTCCCAAAATATCATGTGAGGAATATTTTTCTACACATACACCATTATGTTACATTCCTCTACCCAAAGAACCATAGGAAACTATTGGTCATGTATCATAGCCCTAGAAGAACTGATGATGGATTGATTCTTTCTCTCTGTAACCCCATTCTATTGAGGGTTTTATGATAGTTTCAGGTCTCTCTTGATCCCTTCCTCCTTGAAAAAATCCTTGAATTCACTGGAGGTTTATTCTCCCCCATTATCTAACCTCAAGACCTTGATCTTCTTCCTTGTTTGGTTCTCCACCTGAGCTTTGAACTCCTTGAGCCGACTAAAGACCTTATCCTTGGTATTCATCTTGGAATAGTCATCAATAAATTTCACATAGTATTATGATCCCTATATTGATGCTACTAACATTGTCCCACATACATCTAAATAGATATGATCCAATATCATCTTATACCTACTCTCGCTACTTGGAAAAAAAGACTTGGAATGCTTTCCAAGTGCACACCCTCTGCACACTCCATGCCACTCAATACTGAACTCAAGAAAGACCTGTAACAATCCCCCTCAAAATCAGCAATGCTCTATAGTGTAGGTGTCTCAACCTCTTGTGCCACAACTCACATAGGTTGTCATTTTCGTGTACCAAAGCTAGAATAGTCTTGCCCTGCAAGTTGTATAAAGTTCTCTCTCTAACCCGAACAATCATTGCACTATCTGGACTATATTTCTCTAGAAATATGAGTACTTTCCCGCTATGAAAAGTAACAGCAAAAACCATTTTCTCCATAGCTGAGACTGAAAGTAAATTCTTCTTTTGGTACGTAAATCACATCATGGGCATCAAACAAACCTCCTAACTCAGGTTGGAACATGATTGTTCCCTCTCCCTTCACTACATAATTGGCATCATCACCAAGTTGCACATGAACATTTGACTTCCTCTCCATCATAATGTTAAATAGATCTCGTGCTTCTGTCATATGATGAGATCCACCATTGTCCAAGAACCATGCACTCCTCATAGTTGTGTTGGTAGAAAGAGAAGAAACTAGTGAGTAATCATTCTCAAACTTCACTGCAAACTCATCAAGGTGTGTCTATATTTATGCTATTGTATGTGTCTTTTCTTTACCCTTCTTCTTCTTTGGACACTGAGATGCATAAATTCCATTCTTATGACATGAGAAGCACTTGATTTTACTGAAGTCCTTTTTCTTCCCTAGATGCGATGATCCTCCATCACTATTACGCTTCTTGCTAGAACTCTTTCATTTTCCATTATTTTTCCTACTCACAAGATCCAAGTTCTCTTCACTACTTCCATGTTTTCTGGTCTTAGACTCCTCCCAAGTTTCTTCCTAGATGAAATCATCCCAAATTCTCTACCAATCTGGGAGTTTCCCCCGAGCACAGACTCCCTTGAAAAATGGTTCCCATGACTTGGGAAGACCATTCAATTCCACATTCACAATATCTACATCCTTTGTTTTCTCCCCTATGGTTGCAAGTTGATCACACACCTGTGTAATCCTCATGAAATATTTGGTAACATTATCAAATCTAGACATCTCCACCGATATAAGTCTATTCATTAAGACCATCTTCCTATTCATGTTAGTGATCTGGAATAAACCTACTAAGGCATCAAACATCTCTTTGGCTCTCTTCTTCTCGGATAGGTGAGGAATTAGATGATCCTTCCCCAAATCCAAGATGACCCTTTGTGCTTTGATCTCCTTCTTGTTGTGAGCTTCCAAATTTGTCAAATTTTTCGGTGGAACAACTAATTTGTCCACTAACTCCCAAAGTTCATACTCCTTTAACGCCAAAGATAATATGTCTTTCTAATATAGGAATTTGGATGTTCCATATCTATATTCAACTCTCAATGGTGTTGTTTTCATCCCTAAAACCTCATAAACTACCCTGGAAATAACCTGCTATAGAAAATTACCCCTATATTGGCATGTACAGACTTGTACATGCTTTTCACCATTGGAACCCATGTATGTGTATGTGATTATTGCAACATGTGTATATGTGATTGTCTCCAAAGAGACCCATGTATGTATGTGCATGTTCCTTCTGTAGCATGTGTACAGCCCCATAAACCTATAAAACTCTAGTTCTACCTCAATACGATTGTTTCCCTAAAATATTTCCTTTGATTTCCCCCATTGGTTATGGATCTACTAAGATCTCCTACAGATTTGATAGATCTACGATCAACTGCTATGGATCTAATATCTATCTTCCCTTCGGAACATGTTCTCTAACACCATGTTGAAAACCTCTAATATGGATCTAAGATTTATATTCCCTTCAAAGGGTGTTATATGTCCTAGTACGGGTCCCTATTCTTCTCTTGTAGTTATGGTACTTAAGAAAGAAGGCACTTGGCACATGTGTCCTGATTTTTTCACCCTCAACAAACTCACCATCAAAGAAAAATTTATCATTCTCGGCATTGATGTTCTTTTGGATGAATTGAGTGGTGCCCAGTACTTTACCAAACTTGATCTCCATTCTAGCTACCACCATATATGTACGAAAGAGGAAGACATTCCCAAGAATTCATTTAGAACTCATGAGGGTCACAATGAGTTCTTGGCCATGCCCTTTATCCTATGTAATACCCCCTCCACTTTTCAAAGTCTCACGAATCATGTATTTCGTCCCTTTCTACGTCATTTTGTCTTAGTTTTATTTGATGATATTCTAATCTATAGTAAAACTTGGAAATCCCATCTCACCCATGTGGATCAAGTTCTACATATACTATCTTAGCACAAATGTTTTCTCAAGCTGTCTAAATGTTCTTTTGGAGCCTCTAAATTTGAGTACCTAGGTCATATTATTAGTAAGGATGGTGTATGGGTGGATCCTAATAAAATTGAAGCTATAAAGGTTTGGCCTCACCCTAAAACTCTTAAAATCTTGTGTAGTTTTTTGGGTTTAATGGGATATTATCACCAACATAATTATGGAAAAACTACAGCACCTCTCACTGCTCTCTTTAAAAAGAATTATTTCACTTGGAATCCTCCAGCTGATCAATCCTTCCATGCCTTGAAAGAGGCTATGCCCATGACTCTTTTCATGGAACTACCCAACCTCACCAAGACTTTTGTCCTAGAATGTGATGCTTCAAGGAAAATGTTAAGAACCAAATATCAATATAGCATAGAAAAACCTCAGAAAATGTACTCAACACCTTGAAAAAGAGATAATTTCATATAATTAGCCTCTTCGAGGGGGCAACCTCCTTTTACCCCACTTAAATGTTCAAGTACAAGATGATTCAAAATGAAAATGTCTCCTTGGTATATATAGGAGAGGAGGTATGATTACAACTAATGGCCTAAAGCCGACATAAATAAAATAACATTACTAATATAATATGCCCCAATTAAGAGGTAATGAGCCAATATTAGGGCTTAACATGCCCCTCCCCTTGAGACAAGTGTTGTCTACAACTCTTGAGTAACTCTGGATGCTTCTGTATAAAAGACTCATCTTCCAAAGTGGAATCTTCAGCCGGTAGTTTCCTCCATTTAATGAGATACTCTGAAATGGATCTATTCCTCAGTTGTCAAATTCTTGTGTTAGTGATGGCTTCAGGCTCCAATATGATTTTTCCTTCCTCGTCAAGTTCTGGAAATATAGTTTGAACTGGGATCTTGTCGCCTATAACCTTCTTTAAGCATGAAACATGGAAAACTAAGTATACTCGTGAAGATGCAGGCAGCTCCAATTTGTATGCCATAGTACCAATCTTTTGCAATACCTTATAAGGGCCATAGTACTTTGGTGATAATTTATTATCCTTCTTGGCTTGATTGAGGGACATCTGTTTGTATGGTTGTAGTC
>ML802833.1:423364-453491 GCA_009831015.1 Picea engelmannii | reverse complement strand
TCCATCTGAAGTATCCATGTGATTGGATCCTTGCCATCAAACTTCCTCATATCAATCTTAGGAACATGGTTGGTCTTCAAACCAAAGTTGGAGTTTCTCCATTCTTGATTCACCTTCCTTGTGTCCTCATCATGAATTTCATGAGATGCATTTTCACTTTTATGTGTCTTCTCTGTTACGAAATTTTTCAATACTTCCATGATCTCCCCTTTTAAACCATCCATCTTAGTATCCAACATAGCTTCCATTGAATCCATCTTCTTTTGTAGTTCGTTTATGTCCCTGCGCATTTCTTCACCTTCATCAAGAGTCCAAGTAGGATTTTCTGGAGGCTTATTTAGTGTAGAAGTTCCCTTTTTTGGTGGCATGTTGGCCAAGTATCACTTGTGAACCTTGATTTTGAGGTGGTTCTGATAGACAATATTTCTTATGTTGTATCTCCCAAGTTTCGGCCCTTCTGGGTATGAAAATTTATTTTATGTAGTTCTCTGATATTTCTTCTCTGCAATGCCATAGGTCTGATCAAAATTGTATGTGCCAAGTGTAATTTACAGTAAATTCCCCACAATTTTCCAATTTTTGGCATTTCCAGGAGATATCACTTGTATAGCATGCCCTGCAAAAAATGATTGATATAAAATTCTGAAACTTGCATCAAAAATACTAAAAATTGTCTACGATCCAATGAAACTAGTCCCACTCAATTTGGATACTCTAGGAAGAAGTTATGATTGTGTTACCTGGAACACCTTCTTGAGACTAGTCAATAGGACTAGTCAGATACCCTATCTTACACAAGGTGTATCTACAAATTTAAGATGACCCAGAAGTTCAACATTTTACCACATATACCTTACTAATTTCTATAAGTAGCCTCCGGATTTCAAGGTCTGAAACGTTACAGAAAATTTTTTATAGAGAAAATTCCGCAATGAGTCAGTTTAGAATGATTCCATAACCCTATCTTGTACAGGTTGTATCTCCGAAAGTATAAGGCCTCAGGAGATGATTTTTGAGCACAATGTACCTTGTTCCATGTAATAAATATCCTCCAATTTGTTCCTTCTGAAACATTATAGAAAAAAAGTTATAGTGAAAATTCCAAGGTGTCTCAGATGTAGCAACGAAACCCCAAGACCTTGAGCTCTGATACCATATGTTAAGAACCAAATATCAATATAGCATAGAAAAACCTCAGAAAAAGCACTCAACGCCTTGAAAAAGAGATAATTTCAGATAATAAGCCTCTTCAAGGGGGAAACCTCCTTTTACCCACTTAAATGTTCAAGTACAAGATGATTCAAAATGAAAATGTCTCCTTGGTATATATAGGAGACTAGGAGGTATAATTAAAACTAATGACCTAAAGCCGACATAAATAAAATAACATTACTAATATAATATTCCCCATTTAAGGGGCAATGAGCCAATATTAGGGCTTAATAGAAAAGAATTATGGAAATCCTCATGCAAGATGGTCGACCTTTGGCTTTCACTAGAAAACAATTTTCGGAGAAACATTTGGGATAATCAACCTATTAAAAGTAAATGTTTGATATTATGCATGAAATGGATCTCTCACATCCTTATCTATTGGAGAAATGCTTCCAAATTAAAACTTATCATCGTAGCATCAAGTGTTTTTTGGAACAGAGAATTTAATCCCTGAAGAAACAAAAATGGGTGACCAAGCTATTTAGATATGATTATGAGATCATTTACAAGAAGGGAAAAGAAAATGTGGTTGTTCGTGCTCTTTCCAGGAAGTATGAAGAAGAACGGTCCCTCTTTTCCCTCTCTTCCATTGTAGTAAATTGGCTTCAATCCATTCACTAAGAATGGTTGCAAGACCCCAAACTTTCTCGCCTAATCCAACAATTTCAATAGGATTCTCAAGATTATCTAGGCTACTCTTGGCACAATGAAGAGATTTGTTATAAAGGACACATGTATTTAAGAAAAAAAACATAACTTACATCCATTATGCTCTATGAGCTTCATGCTTCACCCATAGTTGGGCATTTAGGATTTACCAAAACCTATAAACTGGTCAAACGTTCTTTTTTCTAAGAAGGTATGAAACAAGACACCTGCACATTTATGGTTGAATGTGATACTTGTCAATGTAATAAAGGTGATACCTCATTCTATTGTCTTTGACCATGATCCAACTTTCACCAGCAATTTTTGGCAAGAATTGTTCAGGCTCCAAGGAACCCAATTCCATCTTAGCACCACCTACCATCCACAGACTGATGGACAAACTGAAGTTGTCAATAAGTATTTGGAAACATAGTTATGGTGTTTGTCATCCAACCAACAAACTTAGTGGGCTCAGTGGTTACCCCTTTTTGAATGGTAGTACAACACATCTTACTATACTACCACTCGCATGACTCCCTTTGAAGTAGTCTATGTGCATCCACCATCAGTTCTCTCCTACATGCCAGGTGTCTCCAATATTCAATAGGTTGACAACACTCTTACAGTCTACACAGCCATTCTCCTACCCTCAAAGAAAATTTGGTCATGGTTCAGAATTGCATGAAGCAACAAGCAGATCAGGGTCGTTCAGAACACCAATTTGTTGAAGGGGACTGTGTGTTTCTTCATCTGCAACCTTATAACCAAAATTCACTCAAAGGTAAACACGGTCAAAAACATGCCCCCAAATTTTATGGTCCTTATCAAATTCTCAAGCGAGTGGGGACCGTGGCCTACCAACAAGCTCTTCCTAGTCACTCTAAGATCCATCATGTTTTTCATGTCTCTAGCCTAAATAAAGTGATTGGAACTAAGTGCGAGAATCAAACTAGTCTCCCTGTGTTGGATGAAGAAGGATCCATTTGGTTGCAGCCACAAGCAGTCTTGGACCAACGTGAGCATCTCCTACATCATCACATCATCAAGGAATTCTTAGTTCAATGGAAGGATACACCCCCAGAAGATTCCACTTGGGATCTGGCTACCAATTTGCAACAATTTCCCCATCTCAAGCCTTGAGAACAATGTTGTTTTTCAAGGAGGAAGGCATGTTAAGAACCTAACCTCCCTAATCGCTCACGTAGATATAATAATATTTGTTATATGTAATAAAGGCGACATTAGTAAATAAGGCCTATATAATAATGTGAACAAGTATAATGTAAGAAGACTTAATGGAAGCTTCTACTTCTAGAAACATATTCCTCTAGAATGTTCTTTAGAAGATAGAATTAGTATAAATAGAAGTAGAAGGCATGGGAAATTCTTATCTTGAGAAATATTGTAATAGAGCGTCCCTCTGCTAGAGGTTGTCCCCTCGAAGAGTCAAGTGAACTTGGATTTCTATAAACAAAGATATCATTGTTGATGTTATTGTTCTTTATATTATGGTGTTCCACTGGTATATGTTATAATATTTATGTTTATGCTTTACGTAATACATTTGGTACCTTATAGTCACCGACAATGCAAGATAATCAGTCTTTGTCAATCTATACAATCTTTGTATCCAACATAAGCATTATTACATCTCCAACAATAGTTGAACATGTTTCAGCCAGTCTTAACAAATCCAATTTTATTCAACAAGAAATAGTTGAGTCAACCAGAAGATATCAGTTGGGTTCTTGTTGATTTTCCAGTAGATTCAACCCTTGGTATGCTCTAATACCATGTTGATATTCACCCTCTACTCAACATCCGACAGTTAGCTCAAAATAAAATCACTTTATCTACTAAAATCACTATTATCCCTACTTTGTTGATAACTAAGGATATTATGTCTCAAGGCCCTCAGGTTGCATATATGGAGTGTCGAAAGACTACATGACCAACAGTACCCTTTGCATAGATAGAAAACCCACTCACCACCACAGATGGTCACAGATTTGCAGATGGCATCCACCACACCAGTTGGCTTCTGGAAGGCAGTGGGCCTTGCTCCATGAGGTACAAGTCAGTATTATGGTGAGCATCATTTCAATATTTAAGCCAGTTGAGTATGTTGTATCTTAGATTGCTCTAGATTTCATGATTTATGCTCGAAAATTATGTCCTTTTCCCTGATTCACCTCGGTGGTTGAGATTTTTTCCTAGTAAGTGGTCTTCCTTGGAGATGGGTTTTCTACTAGAAACTCCCTTAAAGAGCCATTGTATCGTTCCCAACCATCCTTACCACTTTCCATCATCATTCCCCTCCATTTCCTTATCTCTTGGGATTTTAGGGTGTATTGACCCAAGAAGGGGTTGTCCCTCATTCTATGGGAAGAATGGACTAAAGGCCCAGAGGGGTTGATGTTAGGTAAAATATAAAATCCTTGTGTAATCCTTCTAGATGCTTCACCCAGGGATCACCCAAGAAAGCAATGAAACGCTTGTCTTTGAGTAAAGGGGACCCACAATATAATAAAGATTGCTTAAAAGGTTATTTGAAGGATAGGAGGTCTCATCACGAGCTGACCTATCACGTCCATGAATATCTAATGGTATGACATTGTCATCATCTGGTCACCAAACCAGGTAAATGGCTCTCAATTGCATGGCTCAAAGAAATGGGGTCTCATCATGAGCCAGCCTCCTCATTTCCACTAGGTGTTTGTGGGTGAAATTGCCATCATCTGGTCACCATGCCAGGGCAGTGATCTTCAACCTATCCTTGTGCTATATTGAAATAAAACAAATAAATAAATATAAAATCAAATTGATGGGCTTGGAAAAAGTGCATTGTGGACGAAGGTACCACACACCCTCTACAAAAGAATCCATGAATGAGACACTATGACCCCTTGTATGTCATGATCCCTATGCCCATTTATTCTTGACCCCAACCACTTTATCCACTTTACATGGCTTAGAGAGGGATCTCTTGGAAACTCTCCTTGACCTAGGGCAAGATATACCCAATAGGACACCTCGTCAACCCTCCCATATTCAAGCTTGAAAAAGTCGCATAGTGTCTTTGAGAAATTAATTGTTTGATATAGTGATCTTTGATGCACATGCTTATATGGATTATTTATTGATTGGATTCACTTATAATGATGTTATGAATTAATATCCTTGGAGGGCGTGCTCATTTGTATTTGCATCACCTAGTTGGTGGACAGTTTTGGGCAAACAAACCTAGCTTGGGCTTCCATGGGGCTATAATCCCATAGGTTGGATGCCAAGGGCCCACATGTCAGATGAGAAAGATAATACTTGGAAGGCCTTGATGATGAATTGTACGACATAGCCTATCCCTCACTTGCCAAATGATTTTCCCAGGAGGGGAAAAACGTCCTCTTTTTGAAGCTTGACATCATGTTTGGGGGGCTAGGGCATGGTGGTGAGATGATATGCATTGGCACTTGGATGTTTTGAGGTGTTTGAAGCTTTGACCATGAAGAAAGATATTTGGATTCTTGACGCATGGCTTTGGGAAGCCTCACTACCCTCCTACATCACTAACGACCTTCTCCTAGTGCCAAAACATCCCCTAAAGGGGTGATCTCCATGTAAATTAGGGTTTTGTTTGTGAAAAAGTGAAATTTTAAATGAATTGTTTAATATTACTTTGTTAAGGGAGAAATATTAGGGTTTTTGACCCCTAATCTTGTGGTTTACCTCTTAATTTGTGGACAAGTCACCTTGGTGACATTTTGTATAAATAAGATATCATAAGATCTCATTTTAACATAACCCCCTCATTATGAGAAGTATTGGTCTGACATTTTCGCTATCTTTGGAAAGATTGTCTCTTTTATATCTTGTTTATGGCTATCTATTGATGAATGGTTGATGGAGGAGTGAGATGCTAGCCTTGGATGATGTTTTTCTAGCTTTTATGGTGGATTATCTTGGCATCTTTCTTGATTTTGGTATGGTCTTTTACTCTTATGATATCATTCTTTTTCAAGTCAAGGATTGTTGTGCTAGGAGCTAGGTGGGAAGTATAAGGGCATACACCCCCACCATAGTCTTCATCATTTTATTGCTTCATCTCATTGATTAAACAAGGGTTTTCTAAGAGAAGTATAAGGGCATACACCCTCTTAGCTTAAACCCTAACTAGAGAAACTTGCCTTGGGAAGTAAAAGGGATTACACCCCCAAGGAGGTAGATTTATCTAGATATTTCTTTATTTGACTCCATTAACCCAATAGTAAAGACACTAGTCATATATTTTTTTCATTGGAGACATAAAATCATTTCCTTGGGAAACGCAAATTTTGATACTTTGAAAGGTTTCTCGCTTGAAGTTGTTTTGTCTCATAGAGAAGAGTCTTCCCCTACTAAGGCGTCCCCTCTCTCCCACTACTCTAATTGTTTTTACAAAATTTAACCTACATCCATTAGGGTTGCATAACCTTAGTTACTAACACTCCCTTAACATCTAAACTAACCCTAGACTAGCTCTCTAACTTCACTTGCCTAGTCTACTAACTAGGGTGCACCTTTTGGGCTAGTTCTTGGCACTTTTCCATGGTTGATTTTGTTACTGCATGACATTGAATGATACAGCCATAAGACTGAAATTTTCTGCAGAAAAAAGATGTTATAACATCTTTCTTTATTCATCCTTAAAGTGCCCTTTTCTGGTCATACTTGATTGTTATCCTCATTGATAATATTGTTGATTGATATTATGCTTTACATGTTGATTTGAATGTCTTACTTTCTGATATAAACTATCATTTATTGCTGCAAATTAGGGATAGTAATATTAACTTGTTGATCCATACTAACATATATCATTGCAAGTTTAGTTTTCTTATGTCTCGGGCAGGTACAATCATCCAGAGAAGTAATATACCTTTGGGGAAACAATCACTTGACTTATAAGGAATCTCCTCCCTCCTTCCACTCCACCTAGACTTGACCTCTAGGGGATTCACTTCCATTTCTTTCCATCTCCATCATAATCCCCCTAGGGTCACCTGGATCACCTCCCTAAAGTGACCTAGTCACCCTTGAAGTGTGGGACCTACATCGAGGTGACATTGGGTGTAGGATTCCCAAGTTGTATCACTTGCTTTTTGGTTGGGTCAGGATTTTCCCAACCTACAACTTGTGCTATAACAAGAACAACTGAGTAATCAACTAAACATGAAGCGAAAGAATAAACAAAGAAACCAAATCAAGCACATATAAACACCAATATTTTCGGGTAAAAACCCTTGGAAAAACCCCTAAGGGAAAACCAGTCCAATGATTATTTTATTAAGGTCAAATCAGGGCTCCCATAATAGGGAAAATGTCCCATTGAGATAATTTTACATTACAGAAAAACATGGAAACTCCTGTGTTGTTGTACGACCCTGTAATGGCACATTTCCCAAGGAATACGTGATTCATCCCTCTATGAACCATGTATATATGTGACTATCTACACTGTGAATCACATATGTGTATGGAAAACCCATACGACAACTTTCATATGGCGCACCTTTTTCCTATGGACTCTGGCCTTTGAAACCCACATGTGGTTGCATCTTCTCTCTCTCATCCTTCACATGTATGACCTCTAGATGGAAGTCATTCTCCACCTATCCAATATCTTGAATCACAACCCTTTTTGATCCAACCCTTTGATCAGCACTTGGATGAAATCTCTTCACTAACCAATGAGATCTCCTCACTCTAGTGTAAGAAAAATCCCTTCTTTGCTCCTACACTCCTCACACTAGAAAAATTCCTTCTTTGCTATCCTCAACCTTGGTCTCTCACCAAAGTCTCTTGACCTCAACCTCTCGTCAAAAGTATCTCACTTCGATCTCTCATCAAAAAAAATGAATGTGCCAACTCCCTCAACACAAGTGTCTTCCTCCTTCACCCTAGCCTTTCTTTTATGATCATGAGTTACAATATATTTATAATCTCCAAAATGATCCATGGTTGAGATTAATTCTCACACCCACTTAAGATTTAGATTACATGTTGCATGTTATGCATGTTCCTTAAATAACTCAATTCACCAATAAATACAATTTTACTTTAATTAATTCCTTTTAACTAAAGTAAACTCAAGACTAGAATATTATTGACGACTTCTACATGTTAGACACATGCCAATGTGGAAGTACTTTTCCAATGCTACCACTAACATCAACATTTCTCATATCAAAAACTTCAAGTATCCCCCCCCCCTCTGAGGGATCAATAAGCAGCAACAATAGTTCTCATCAAAAAATTCAGTCGATGGACAACCTAGTTGAAACTCAATTGATGAATACTAAATCGAAACTCCAGTCAACTTTCATGTCGAGTTGATCCTTGATTGACCACTTCCATAGAAATCATCAGTGAGTAAGAGGAATGTCACACAAATGTAGAGTCGATGATACACAATGATATGAAGTCTTCAAACATCTAGTCAAATGATTCCATGACCATCCATCAATCTATCCTAGTAGTCGTCATTGGTCAACAATTATGTCTTTCACATATCTTCTACAAATATATAAAAGCATGAATGGAATTCCTTCTATTTTTATGGTGAGGATGATGATAGGGTGCATATTTTTGTGTTGGA
The DNA here is from genome assembly GCA_009831015.1 of Picea engelmannii. Taxonomy (NCBI): domain Eukaryota; kingdom Viridiplantae; phylum Streptophyta; class Pinopsida; order Pinales; family Pinaceae; genus Picea; species Picea engelmannii. The sequence goes on along the minus strand of ML802833.1, from coordinate 444,994 downwards.
TGATCAAAGAAAGTGGGTTCAAGTTCAGGTTCTCTTATAGGAGTAAAACAACCTAGCATATAAACAACAATGTCATTTGTAACAACATGTTCAAATTCTGACATGTGAGGAACATGCAACTCATCAATTTGTTCAGCACAATCAACAGTAGGTTTTTCTTATGGAAAACTAGTTTGAACTCTACCTACATTAACAATTGAAAATTCCCTGGTTGTAGCAAGGCTAGGTGTAGGTAGGGAGGCAATGGCAGCATCATATCCAATACCTTTTCTTGGTGACTTCATCTCAGGTCTAATTGGAGCAACAATACCATGTCCATTCTTTCCAAGTCCTACTTCGATATATCCCATCTTGCTCTACATTCAAGACCTAAAACTTGTAGTGTGTTTTTCAAAGAGAGTTGTGTGAGACCACCTTGGTGGGAAATATCTTCTGAATATGCACTTGTTGTCTTTGGAAGGAATGCCAATTTTCTACGGAACATCATTTTCTGTCTTCTTGTTGTCTTTACCATTAATGAAGATTTTGAGTACATTAGCATAGCTTTTGGATTTTCCTTCATTTTCTTTCTTCAGTGGCTCTGTAGATTTTGAATCTTCTTTGGTGGTCATCTAACTCTTATCATAGCTAAGACCAATCTTAATGAATGGAAACATTTGACAATTGATGATATCATTTAAGGTTTCAGCACTCTTTTCAAACTTCAAGATTCTATTCAACTTAATATTTCTTTTCTCCAATTCCTTTCTTAAGGAAACAATTTCGGATTCTAGCTTTTCATATTATTCTTCCTTTTCCCTCAACTGGAGTCTCACCACTTCTTCTATCCTTCTTGTCTCTTCTAATGGAACCTTTGGGTTTATGATAGTATTTTATGTTTCTTCAAGGCTTTGTGACATTTTGGCTTTTGAATCACGATCCTCTTTTTCATATTTATGTAATTGCTCCTTTTGTTTCAAATTATTTTTCCTAAGCTTCTTTATTCCACTTAGGGGGCACATGAGTTCTTCTTCAACATCCACTTCCCCATCTGTTTTGGCATTTTCCTCTTCGTCTGAGTTCATTTTTTATGTCCCTTTGTCTTCATCAATATTTGTCTCGAATACCATAAAGAGAGTTTCTTCTCTATCACTATTGAAACCGTTTTCTTCAAATGAGTCACTAATCCCTTTTGAGTAGAGACTCTTCTTCTACTTATAAGAGTTATTCTCTTTTTCTTGCTTGTCCTATTTGTGGTTATTTTTGTGTTGGTGATATTTAATCCCTTTCTTTGTGTTATGGTCTTCTGCATTATCACTACTTTCATCCTTTTCATATGGACACTTAGCAGAAAAATTCCCTACTTTTCACAATTAAATCATTTAATGGGAAACTTACCTTTGTATTTTCTAGATCCTTGTTGGTTACTTATGGGATAACCCAAGTTCTAACTATGGGATTACCAACAACCCTTCGACCATCGGCCCTTCTGGATACCAGAAGGCAACATAGCTCACAAAGTGCATGGTGCAATCTCATCTGATCGCTTCAATGGGTGGCCACAGGACTCGGATGTCTACAATCATGGGATGGGATGTGTTTCTCTCTCAGAGGCATTGAATCTACTCTTTGTTAGTCGTCAATCCCTCATTAAATCTTAGTTTAGACCAATAACACTAATATTCCAATAAGACTTCATTAACCATTATAGCAGTAGGTATTTAATGAAAGGTATTCATCTACTGTAACATAAGATTCATATCTAAACACTAGCTATGACATTAATTTACTTAGTGTTGTTTTGCATATTTCATGAGTTTTTCCTTAGTGTGCAGTAATATAACCTTTATTAATTAACCTTTTCATCATAAAGCTTGTTAACTCAAACATAACAGTAATAAATACAACCATTCATACACATGACACAGATATATTGTGGTTCACCCCCTCCTAGGCTACATCCACAAATATTTGTCGCTTGGGCTCTTTATTCATATTCTTGCAAAATCCAGCGTTGTGCATTGTACATCTCTTCCGCAATTACATATGATCTCCACAGATCGCAACAGTCCTCCCAAAACTAAGAAATTCTAACCAAAAACCTAACAATATAACAAATAATATCCGAACCAACCAAAGGAAAAACTTATCATAGTCCTAATACATTCTATGTATACAAAAAAATGGGGAAAATCCATTACAAAAACCCTGACCCTAAGCGGATTAGGTTTGTCCACTTTCTCCTTGACTTAACCTTGGTTGGTCCACAATTCAACTGTTCTTCAAGTTGACGCTTGTCCACTTTCCAACTGCTCTGCATCAGTTTTTCCACTTTGTAACTTATTTTCTCATCGTTGGTTTTCCTCTATTTTTGGCACTGTTTTTCCTTTATTTCCAATGCGCTCCCCTCTTTTTCGGCGTTGTCTTGAAGTCTTCAAAATTTCCTTAGTTTTCTCCCAAAATTGGTATGCACCAACAATCCCTTTTTTAGTTTTCTCACAAAATGTGCTTCCTATACATCTGACTCACAGCTGGAACAATTGTTTGACTTGTGTTCTTTGTTATTTTTCCTCTTTGAAGCTTTGAATATTGCTTCTCTTTTTGATGGATTTTGTTTCTTTGTCCTCATTTCATATGTCATGAGGATCCTATGCAATTCATCCATTGTCAATTAATCAAGATCATTCATGTCTTCAATGGTGATAACTTTGGCATGAAATCTTAACGGGAGTGACCTTAACACCTTTTGTACAATCATTTGTTCTTCAACCTTTTCACTAAGTCCTATGATGGTGTTGACAATTTCATCCACACGAAAGAGATAGGTTGAAACATTTTCTTCATCTTTCATTTTTAGACTCTCAAATTGTCTTCTATGATTTTGTAGCTTTGCATTCTTAACCTTGTCATCGCCTTCATAGATGTTTTGAAGGTTGTCCTAAATGTCATTTTCCAATTTGCAATGCATTACCTTGACAAACTCTTATTCTGACAGACCACACAAGATGGAATTCATGGATTTTGTATTATTTTCAATATCCTTCTTTCTAGCCTAATCGTTCATGTGTGCTCCTGAGATCTACCTTCCAGTGGTTAGACTATTTCCGAAGGAACTTTTTCTTATACCAATTTTTGATCACACACTTATACTGAGAGGGGGGTGAATTAGTACAAGGAAATTTTTTACTTTTTCAAACATTCATCAACCATAGGAAAACAATCACATATGAGATCTATTAACTGCAGAACATGGAACATAAGATTTATGTGGAAACTCTTTCGGGAGAAAACCACAAAACTTCTCTTTATAATTTTTTGTAGGCACCAGCCTACTGTTATAAATATTTGTAAGCACCATCCTACTAGATACACCAATCTCCACTAGAAAAAACCTTGGTAGGCACCAACCTACTCTTACATATCTTCATAGACACCAATCCCCATCGCTAAGCACCAACTTAGCAAGAGATACCAATCTCTTTGTTTGAGTAACACCAACCTTCAAGTTACAATTTCTTCTTTAGTACATATAAACTCTTCAAAAGATGATAAAATTCACATTACCTTCACTAAGTTTTCTTGTTACTTCTGCCTTCACCAGGTCTGACCAAAATTTGAATTTTCAAATGAAATTTATGGTAACTTTCCCAAAACTTCTTGTTTTTGGCCTCTTCTCGAGAACGAACTTGTATAGAATTCCATGTATCCAATTTTGCAAATATAACTTTGAAATTTTTACTTGAGGTACTTCGGTATGTCTCCTCATATCCTTGAAAATTTCACAGATTGAAAATTCCCAGAAAGGAAGTTATAGAGAAAATGCCAAGTTGAACTATTTGAAACACATTTCGGGACCATTCAGAAGCCCTAAATTCCACAGGGTATACCTTAGAAGGTATAGAAAAATAAAGTCTGAAATTTTAACTTGAGGCACTTATGTATGTCTCACCAGATTCCTAAAAACTTCACACTTTGAAAATTCCTAGAAAAAAAGCTATAGCGAAAATGCCAAATTAACTTGTTTGAAACTTGTTTCAGGACTATTCAGGAACCCTAAATTCTACAGGGAATATCTCAAAAAGTATAGCAAAAAAACATCTGAAATTTTAACCACATTTACCCAGAGATCCCATCTTCATCATCTCAAAATTCCATGGTGTGAAACATCCCATAAAATAAGTTATAGTGAAAATTTTAAAGTGGCATGTTTGAAATTGATTTTATCATTCAACAACCCTGATTTCCACATGGTATATCTCTGAAAGTATAGTGAACTAATGTGTGAAATTTTGACCACATGTATCCATAGATCTTGCCTACATCTCCTCAAAATTTCACAGTTTGAAACATCCTATAAAATAGGTTATAGTGAAAATGCCAAACTGGCCTATTTGAAACTGATTTCAAGAGCATTTAGAAACCCCAACTTCCACATAGCATATCTCATAAAGTATAGCGAACCAATATCTGAAATTTTAACCGCATGTACCCAGAGATTTCCCCTCTATCTCCTCAAAATTTCACAATCTGAAATGTTCCATAAAATAAGTTATAGAAAAAATGTCAAACTAGCCTGAAACTGATTTTGCAACTCTCCCCTTTTGGAATGATATTCAATCTTTGCTCATCCACTTCTTCAAATATTATTACATTTTTCACCAACACACTTTCTCTCAATACTTTCTCTTTTTATACGTTATCATAACCCTTCATGAAGGAGCATGTTAGTTCAAAAAAACATGACACCCATTAATTAAATAATTAATTCTCTTTTTTTATTTCATTTTTCCAAATACCATGGGAAAATACCATGGGCTTCCAAACCCATGGGCTTGATACTACCATTTCACTTTTTACTTTTTGACGTGCACCCCCCTTTTTTAATATACTTGCAAACCTATATATAAATCAATCTTGGAAATGTTGTGTATATTTGTAAAGTTGTAATATGACATTAATGACAACATCAATCCTTTGATATCAATAACAATAATTCCAACAGTCAATACCTTAACCTTAGATGCCTATCAGGCTATGTCAAATACTGGGCCGCTAGGAGGAGAAGGGGTTCCATTCTTTTGCATTGTATCTTGTTCCATAGCTGAGAAAAACATATGAGAGTGGTATTCTATGAGCATAAAAGAGGAGGAGAGATTATATAGCAGTTATACATGCCACGGTGTCAAAGGCAACTCCACAGAGAGTGTCTCTTTCTTTGTAATTGCATTTGAAGCAAAGAGAGCAGAGCGGCCTCACCTTCTCGTTGAGTTTTCTCTCGTATTGGGTTTCCTAGGTCATATATTGTGTTTAATTGTGGATGGTGTGTGAGTATTTATTAATTATGTTATTTGTTTTCACATTTCAACTATTTCATACTTTTTAAGCAGAAAACCAATAATTAAAGAATCTGAGATCTAAAGGGAAAATTAGCATTCGTGTATTTCAGTATTTTACTGGATCTGTTGTGACGAACTATTCTAGTAGAATATCTATAAAAGTTTATGGATCGGAAGCAAAAACTAATTCTTTCCACAACCTATATTTAATTGACGAAATTATAAAAGAGCCTTCAGGGCTTCCATAGGGGAGAAGGGCCATCCTAGAAGGAGGAGAGATCAAGAAGGAAACATTGATTCTAAGTATGTTTAATTTCTCCTAAGTTAATAATGAGAACTTTTTCTTTAATTACTTGCCACCTTTCCGTAGGAACTACCTTCCCTATTTCACTCATGAAGATATTGGGTGTGAAAAGAGGAAAGAATAGATTTTGTTAAAATACACCTTGCTTGCAAATTTAACCCATGTGTGCCCTTTGTTGAATTTTTCAATTATTGGTTTTCATTCCTTTATTTTCACTTTTTTTTCCTAAATAGGAATTCTCAAACAAGGAAATGAGCTCCATTTTGATTTGTAAATAAGGTAATTGTTGCAATCTTGAAAAGCCTAGATTGTAGGTGTTAAATATGATTTTTTGTTATTTACTTTCAGTCCAAAAATAATTAAGTATACTTTCATGATCCTATTAAACCATCTTGTTATAATGATAGAAGCTCCTCCTAAAAGGAAAATGTCATCTATAAATATAAATTGACACACGGCTCCAAAAAAAACCTATCTTACCATTATTCTAATGTCAAAGGTTGTTATTAACAACTCATCTATATATATGGAAGAGATGACATCATTAACTCAAATATGAATTATGAATTTTAAGAAAAAATAAAAAAAATAAAAAATATATATATTTTTATGCTAACTCTTATTAAATATATAATTAAATATTATAACATTAAAAAATACAAACATAAAATATGCTCTCCATAAACACAAAAATATCTACTAATAAAGTTGAGTGGATGAAAACCATTATATAAAATAAATAGAGTATGCAGCTCTAAACTATGGTTTAAATATATTAAACTTGATTTTCCCTTCCCTCTTATCAAATCTCAACAATTGCGTACCAATCTATTAGATCTTAATAAGGTCGATGGCATAGAGCATCAGCGTGGCAAATAAAATACATCACTTTTATATCTTTAATTAAAAAAAAAAATCTGAATGATAAATTGTTTGTGGAAATTGTAAATTGTGCATGTCATAATTTCAATATGAATTTGTTTATGAATAATTTATTAGTGTAAATTTATTTTAATTTCAAATTTATTAATTATTTAGAGTGATTGACAAAATGAATTTTGAGGATTCGAGGGTTATACAATAAGACTTAAAATCATTACAACAATATATTCATTATGAATTTAACATGTGACTTGTGCTAATTAAACCTAGATGTCAAATAAACTTGTTATATTGAAGATTACCCCTTCATTAATTGATAAGATAAAGTATTTATTCTTGTATGAAAAGATGCAAGTTTCAAATCACTCTTCCTTAAGTATTTGTACCAAGTTAAAGCTTTACATACATCAAAAAAATCTTGCTACATGGTAAAAAAATCTGACAAACTCCATCATATATCCTTCCATGGAGATTACTCCCACATGCCCCCCAAACTAGACAGCACTAAACAAAATCTTGCTACATGTTATAAAAGATCTGACAAAATTCACAATATATCCTTCCTACAACTCCCACATGCCCCAAATTACAACTACTGCTAAGACAACAATTCACAAGAATGCAGAAGAGTACAGCAAAAAGATTTCACAACATTAAATTAAGAAAAAAGAAACTTGCTATAGGGTAGAAATGATCCTCGAGGTCATATGTAACATAATTATTTTCATTCTTCTTAAACTCTCTAGATTCATAGAAAACCACATGCCCATTCTAAGTAAGAATTCCAACAATTCCCTCCTTGCAAGTATCTATACATTCCATAAAATCTTCATTTGGATTAGCAATCTTGAGAATGGGTGCACTAGTGAATAGATTCTTTAATTGTTGAAAAATGTATTCACATTATAATGTCCATTCAAATTTGACTCCCTTATTTTGTAATGATGTAATTGGATGTACAATTTTGGAGAATCCTTATATGAACCTTCTGTAATATCTATCAAGTCACATGAATGACCTTACCTCTGATATGTTCTTAGGTGTAGGTCATCCCATAATAGCTTAAATCTTCTATGGATCTACTAGTATTCCTTCCTCATAAATGATGTGTCCAAAATAATGAATCTACCTTTGATAAAAGGAACACTTTCTTAGCTTAGCATAAAGTTGATTCTCTCTTAGCACTTGTAGTACTCACCTCGAGTACTCTTCATTCTCCTCCTATGATTTTGAGTAAGTAATAATTTCACCCAAGAACACAATGATAAAATTGTCCAAACATTGCCTAAAGATTCCATTTATCAAGCACATCAAAGCAGTCGGTGCATTTTTCAAACCAAATGGCACCACTACAAATCCATAGTGTCCATATATAGTTTTCAAAGTTGTCTTATTGATATCTTCATCCTTTATCCTTACTTGATGGTATACTGACCTCAAGTGTACCTTTGAAAATATTCTTACTTCTCTTTATTGATCAAATAAGTCATCAATCATGGGTAAAGGATATTTCTTCATCACGGTGACTTTGTTCAATTTTCTGAAATCAATGCACAACCTCAAAGTTCCATCCTTCTTCTTCACAAAAAATATTGATGTTCTCAAAGGAGATACACTTGGGTGTATGTACCCTTTCTTTAGCGATTCTTCCAATTGCATCTATAACTCCTTCAACTCTGGGGTACTCATTTTATATGGAGTTTTAAAGACTAGAGTAGCTTCTGACACCAAATGAATAGAGAAATCAATGCATCTTTTAGGTGGCAACTGAGGTACCTCTTCAAACAAATCTGCAAACTCTTGTAGTATTGGAAAGTCCTCAAGACTTGGGCATTTTTCCTTTGTTGGCTCTTCCACATGAGTTGCATACAATGACACTCTTTTCTAAAACATCTCTTCAATTGCAAAGATGAAATCTCCCTTCTGGAAATAGGCTTTGGAATGCCTTTCATTGTCATATGTTGTTCTTCTTCATCCATATAAGTAAAAATATTATTATAACAATCTAGATCAGCATGTTGTGCATCCAACCAATCCATCCTAATGAGAACATCATAAGAACCAAATGGACAATATGTTTAGATTTGCAACATATTGACCCCATTCATACTTAAGGGGTAACCTTTTACCATCTCATTAATTTCCTTTTGTTCCCAACATCCCACTGAACCAACCATGATTTACTATGTTTAATTCTCTTCAACTAAAATATTTCAACCAAATTAGGAGCAAAATAACTATAACTTGCTCCTAAATCAATTAAAATTGTAATAGGTTGCTTTGAAATCTTACCTTCAACCTCGATCATGATTGATTGATGATCTTTCTATTGATTGTTTGAGGCTAAATATATTCTTGGAATGTTCATGGCCATATATTCCACTATAGTTTCTTCTTGGATATTGTGCACATTCCTCATCATGTGTTACTTATGAGGAAAACCTCTATACAAATGTTCTCCTTCACATTCCCAACATTTGATTGAATGCCTTTCCCTTTTCCCAAATGATTCTACAACTTGGATCCACTTTGGGTTGGCTAAGTTTGCTAATATGAGTTAGGATTTTTTATGAAGAAAGGAGACTTAAATCCCTTCTTCCTTTGATCTTGTTGGTCCTTCTTATCTCTTCAAGACTTCTATAAATCTGCCTTGCCCTTATTCTAATCATACAATTACTTTGCCTTCTTGATTGTCTTGTCAAGAATTTTAGGCTTATCACACAAAATCTTGTCTATGTAGAAGGTAGGAAACCCACTTAAAATGGTGTATCTTGACCTTCTCACATCTAAGATATCCAATATACCTCAGTAGCTATAAAAAAAAATTACCATACTCTTCCATAGTCGTGTTCCCCAATTTGAGTTCAAATAATTCTTGTATCTTCTTGTCATAGTAGTGCTCAAAAAGGTACTTTTGTTGGAAACAATTCTTGAACTTACTCCAAGAAATCATCTTCTCATTGATGTGCTTAACTTTCTTTAGCTACTCCCATCAAATGGAAGTTTTTCCTTGCAAATTGTATATAAAAATTATGGTTTCTAGATTGAATGAGTAGTTATGCAGCTAAAAATACTTCCTTATCCCCAACAACCAATTTTTGGCATATTCTCCCTTCTTATTTTCAATATCAAAGGTAAGTAGCTTAATATTCCTAATCTCTCCTTGTAAATAGTCTTGCACACGTCTTCCTATTTGATGTATTACTTGGAACACTGATGGATTGATCTTTGATTCCTCAGATGTATAAGCCTTCCTGGTGAAAGAAGATGGCAAATGGTAGTGCCTTTGATCTTTGGTCGTATTTCTTAATTGTTTTGGTTTTCCATTAGACTCTATTTCTAAATGAGTTTTTACTTCTACCTCATGTCTTGAATCTGATCCATCCTTCATATGCCTCTGCAATTGCTTCAAACTCTACACTAGCTAAGTATTTATTTGATTCTACCTTTCTTGAACTCTTAGTATTCTATCATTATTAGCAATGAGACATTGGCATCTTTGTTAGAAATTAAATATTGTCATCTTTATGAGCCAAGATTAATAAGTAATTTTTAAAATATGGGAGATTGCCATATCACCATATATGTAATTGGTGGCATTCTTCTATTTGTGCCTTAGAATTCATATGAGGAAAGATATATTGATGATTTCCCTATGCATAGTTGAATTGTTGATATCTAAATGAAGAATTTAAGGGCCAAATCAGTTGTGTCAAGGATCATCCATGCATATGAGCTATGGTTTCAAGACTATTATAATGAATTTCCATGTATCTAGTAATAAGGAAATCAAGGATGAATCAAGTGCATGATTTGTAAATGGATGCATAACATACCACAAGGGAACTCTCACCTTTGTCGAATCTTATTTTTGTGTTTGATTGATTCAATTTATGAGTGAGATTGCAATCATCATACTTCATTGTTGTTTGAATGATGAACATGTGAGATGATAATGTATCAAGAAAAATGATTTTGGTTGCTAGAAAACATGGGAAGGATATAATTGTGTTGAAGTTGAACCCCGTGTTAGGTCTTGAGCATATTGAGCTAATGCTTTGACTTCAGTTTGTCAGTGGGCTGCCCTAGTAGGAGAAGTCTAAAGGCTTGCACTCTTCTTGCTTGTAATAACCTTAGAAAATGATGGTTCACCCAAGGGAATGTTTAGCATAGTAGGGAATGCATGAGCCTGTGAGGGTTAATGGTTGTTAAGGAAGAGGTAATCTAGATGAATATGTAATATTGAGACTCATGTTGGCTTAGATTATGTGGCATTATGGGGGGTGTTCATGGATGCAATCTATATACCAAACCTTACCATTAGAAGCCAATCAAGATAACTATATCCTTATTCATATAAGTATTGGGATACGAAAGCATATTTCATCTTATACAATAATTATATGTGCTTCCAGTATGCATTTGAAATTATATAGCTAGCACAACTACCTATGAATAATATTGACAAGTATCTTCTCCTTTAGTGATTGTCCTAGGTATCAACTAGATTGTGAAGGATTTGGAAGCTTCTATAGGAAATGAAGAACTTGTTGTACATTGTTGTTTGAGAAATCCAACCAAGGAAATTTAGCAAAGGAAATGGTTCCATCGCAGTTGATGATAAATAATTATGGGACAATATAGTATCATTGTCTGAGTATTTTTGCACTACAGAGTGGTAGAAAAGAGCACTAAGGATGGAGTTGAAGCTAAGGGTGATGGGAATGTAATGTGTCAGTTCTGACCCCTAACTTGTGATTATATATATATAATTATGAATTGGTTAGAAGCATATACCTATGTTGAAGATTTGTAATTGTGTACATGGAAATATAATATAAAAATCATAATGGTTGCACAAGAGGAAGGAAAAAGATGGGGGATATGATTCCACAAGAGGAGAAGGTAAGAGGGGCTTAGGGTTGAAATGAAGAATATTACTTTATTGATTATCATATGTTCCTAACCCTTTCTTTATGATTTTATTAACTTTGGAATTATTTACTTGAAGGAAGTACGTAGGCTTCCCATGAAGACACAAGACCTATTCATGTCATGCACTTTTTTCTACTCTAAGTTTTGGTACTACGGTAGTAATGGAAACCAATAAGGTTATGATGAGTTATTTCCATGATGGATACCTAAATATATAATTGATTCATAGTGGATGGCTAGGAGGAAGAGGAATTTCACTTACAACCAATAATCCCTAGAATCTTGACATAGATATTCCATAGCCAACCTATGCTAGAGCCTTGGAGCGAAGTGGGATAGCCTAAGGCACTATTTAGTAGAGGATGGGATCTAATTCCTTGGGTTTTTTAGGTTGAGGGGAAAGAGGGCTAGTTAATTAGGATTTTTGTAGTGGAAATTAACCTAAGTTTTGTAACACCATGTTTTCCCCCAGTCTGTAATTATGACTATGACTTAATGTCACCATGAGTTGTGATGGGGATATGTGTCTATTATAAGACTAGATTGGGAATCTAATGGAACAGTGGAGCACCAATATAGACCATCATACTACAAGTGGAACCAATGAAGGTGAAGGGATTACCTTTCCTAAAGATCCTTAGTGCTCATTTCTGAAATTCGTATTTGAAGTATTTTCCCTCTTTTCTCATTTCCAAAAATCAGTTAATGAAGGAGGCCTGGGAGTTGAGTAGTCAGCTACCTACCTTAACGAAGGTATGGAGGAATGCCTAGATTGTTGAATATTGACAGTTAGAGGTACAACCAAGTACCCACCTCATTTTTGGGAATTGACCCATGAATTCCTCTAACATAAGCAAAAGGGGAAATCGGGAAAATTTCCAGAGAAGGCAGCGAGTGGTGGAAGAGGAGAGAGTCATAGCATGGGAAGAAGAGAGTAGTGGAGAGTAAGGAAGAAGCAAAGAGTAGATCTTTGAGGATAGCTTGTTTTTGAATCATGAGCATAGAAAAAGCCAACACGACATGGAAAGAGGGTTGCAACTCTAGTGCATGTTGGATTAGAAACCTGCACTAAGAGGGGAGGGAACCGAGGAATTTTGTATCAATGAAGGGACATCGGCATGCAAATGTTATCCAGTGAGAAGGAAACTAGGAAAATTCATAGAGGCTCGTACTTGGTGGGTAAAGAGGGAGGGGTATTTCTATTGTTGACTTCCTATGAAGGAGAGCATCCTTCACACCCATTCCCAATTTCCATAGAAAACCTAAGTTACTTGGTGGTATCATGGTATGGCATGGGGGTGGCCTGTTGTACAAATTCGTAGTGAAATAGATCCTATGGTTCAGTGGAAAAGATCTCACTCTCAATTAGTTGGTATGGGCAGTAGTTCATAATCAGATAAGTATTACTTATTCTCTATATACTCAAAGCTTTGAATAAATGTGAATGCTTTTCAAATCATGGATGTATATGAATTTCTCAAGTGGGATTTTGTGAGATAAGGAAGAAGTGTATGTTTTGGTTTCTTGTATGCATTGTGTTCCATATTGTTTACCTTTTGCTTTGAAATTTTTTTATAGGCCTCCTGTAGCTCAGAAGATAATACGGTGATTTGTATGAATTTTATGTGGAAACTCTTAGTATTTGATGTGCAAGGGTGATGAAATATGTCTGAGATGAGTCTTAGTACTTGTTTGCACAGGGGAAGACCCAGGGTTCAATTCTAACAACGCACCAAAAATGAACACCCCTCTCAACTCTTATAAACCTTTATTTATACATTACATGACTCCTAGACAACCTTAGACCAAATTCTAGGTGTCAAAACCATAGATCCAAAACCCTAGGTGTTGAAACCCTAGATCCTTATGACCCACATTTTCAGGGCTTCACCATCCTATCCTTCCTTATTTTCTGTGAGGTGCTCCAAAGAATCTGTTGGTGTCTTCTTCCACTTGTTGAGTTTTCCACGATCCATCTTCTTTACTTCTTTATCTTCCTTGATCCTCTCTTTCAACGGCTAGCTTTTCCTTTCTTCATTATTTCTTTTATGCTTCTTTAACGACTTTGACCCTTCCTTGGTTTGTGTGCCTTTCATGCAGTTTGTACTTCATTTTTCTTCTTCCTGAATATTCTCTTTGTTCCTTAATATATAACTGAGGGCCAACAGGCCCCCAACACTCACCTGTGACTCGTCCCAAGTCACTGCAGGGTTGAATCCCTCTGGAACACTTTGACTACAGACTACGTGGAGTAGCCTGTGCTTTTGCTCTGTCCTCCCCATCTTGTGCAAACTTTATTTTTTGTGTCTGGTACCCAATTTCAACTGCACCTGCTACCTAGACCCTTCATCTTGTGATCTTTAATGAGAGTTGTGGGGCATTTGGTTGTCACAATATAGTTTCAACCAGCTCCCATTTACTAAACCTTCTTTCCATTCTCCATTAAGGGTCTTCAACTGCAGAGCTCCTCCTTCTGTAACATAGGAAAATTCGAATGGTCTGAGCCAATGTGTCCTGAACTTCCCTGGATGCTTCATGAACTTGTTGTCATATAACAGTACCAAATCTCCTTTCTTAAATGTTTTCTTCTTGATATGCCTGTCATGGTAAGCCTTCTCTCATTATTTTTGTACCTGCTGATGAAATCCTTCAATGAACCTGTCTTCCTCCAGTTCCAGCAATTGTGCAAGCCTGTCTTGAACAACACCGGTGTCATCCATACCTGTAAAGGCTATGATTCTTAAACTAGGCACCAAGTATTCCATAGGTACCACTGCTTCCAAGACATAAACTAATTTAAATGGGGTTTGCATTGTTAACTTTTTGCAAGTAGTTCTATAAGCCCATAATACTGTTGGAATTCTTAGATCCCAATCATCTTTGTTAACACTACAAATCTTATTCAGCGTTATCTCCAATATCTTATTGAAAGCTTCAACTGTACCATTCACCTTTAGATGGTATGGAGTGCTCTTCTGATGATGAACTTCAAACTCCTGAGTCAAGGCTTCAATGGTTTTGTTGATGAAGTGTGTGCCTTGGTCACTCATAAGGATCTTTAGGCATCCAAATCTAGTTATGATATCCTCAAAGATGAACTGTGCAGCTATGGCTACACTACATTATTTAACTACTCTTGCTTTTGTCCATCTGGTCAAATAATCTGTAGCAGTGATAATGTATCTAGCTCCTGTGCACTTCCCGGGTGGGTTAATAGGTCCCACAAAGTCAATAGCCCATTTCTCGAATACTTGTAATGTTAATTGTGGTGCCAAGGGAATCTCATCCCTTCTAGAAGGCTTCCCTACTCTTTGACACAGATCACAATCCTTGTAGTATTCCTTAGCATCCTTATGTAAAGTAGGCCACCAGAGGCCAGCTCTGAGAACCTTCTGCGCTGTTGCTTTTCCTGCATAATGTCCTTTTGCAATGCCCTCATGTGCTTCTGCAAGGATCAATGGTATTTATGCCTCCATAACGTATCTCCTCGAGATCTCATATGGTCCCATCTTATATAAATTTCCAGCTATAAGTTGAAAGTCATCAGCACGGACTACCAATTGCTTCTTATGAATGATTGTATACTCGTGAGGTTCCATTCTTGTGCACAAAAACTGAACTATCTCGGCGAAGTGATCATTGACTTTTCTGATGGGCAACAATTGTGCATCTGGTAGTGTATCCTCCAAACTAGTAGGTTCCTCGCCATGTTCCAACCTGGATAAGTGATCAAGTGCTTTATTCATTCTTCCTTGCTTGACCACAATTTCAAAGTCATACTAATTGAATAGTATTAGCCATTTGCATATTCTTCCCCCCAACATTGGCTTGTTGACTAAGTACTTCAATGCAGAATGATCATTGAATATCTTAAATGTCCTCCCAACAAATAGTGTCTAAACTTCTGCAGTGCATATACCATAGCCAAGCCTTCTCTTTCAGTGGTAGTATAATTCCTTTCAGCTGGAGAAAGCTTCATGCTATAAAAGGCTATAGGGTGGTCAATGTCTCCTACACCTGGATGTGCCAAGACTACTCATAATGCAATGGATGAAGCATTGACATGAACATTTAACACCTTACTCCAATCTGGAAAAACCAAGATCGGCATAGTGACCATTTTATGCTTTAGTGTGTCGAAGCTCTGTTGGCATTCTTTCATCCATTGGAACTTGTTGTCCTTCTTTAATAGCTTCTCCATGGGTGTTGTTATCTATGCATAACCCTTAATAAAATTCCTATAGTATCCAGTGTGTCTCATTGCAGTGCACATATTTTTAACCAAAGTGGGAGGAGGTAGATCAACAATGATAGAAATCTTGGAAGGATCTACCAACAACCCCTGCTTACACACAATGTGTCCTAACAACACTCCAAAAGGTGAAAAGAAAATACATTTCTTCATATTCAAGGCAATCTCACATTTCCTGCACTTATCTAACATCAATCTCAAACATTCAATATGATTTTTCAATAGGCTAAAGACAGTCCAATCATCAAAGTATGCTTCCAAAAATTTGTGTAAACAATCCTTAAATTCTTCGACCACCACCCTGGAAAAGATGGTTGGTGCATTCTTCAAGAAAAAAGGCATTGCAGTGTACTGAAAAGAACCCCATTCTGTTGCAAATGTGGTGTTATGTCGATCTTCCTTAGAAATCCTGATATGGTGGTATCCTAAAAATCCATATGTGAACGAGTAGACCTCCTGTCCTCCTACATTGTCTAGAACTTCTTCAGTGAAAGGTGTAGGAAATGGATCATGTAATAATCCATCATTAATCTTCCTTAGATCGACATAGATTATGATTTCTCCTTACTTCTTATTTTGGACCACCATAGGGTTGATCCATTTAGATTCTTCAACAGGTTCTGTGATTCCTGCTTCCATCATTCTATCCAAATCAATCTTAACTTTGTGCGTTTACTTGGGATTCAGTCTGTAAGGTCTATACTTGATGGGTATTTCATCTGGTCTTCGGGGTATTTTCATTTCTCCCATGGGCCCTTTAATTTCCTTCATGTATTTGAACTTGGTTGGAAACAAGTCATGATATTCATGCAATAATTTTGTGATCTTGCTAATAGTAGCATCATCCCAATAGTCTCCAACGTTTGCCTTCTTAGGTGCTTTCTCTGTTCCAATGTTACTTTCTTGATTTTAATAGGCTGCCCTACAAAAGGTAATTCAATCCCTAGCCCTTATATGTCTCTTTTTCCTTCAATTTCTAAAATGTTTACATCTCTAGGGTCATTGTCTTCATTAGCATTAATATTCTAGCAACCTTGTAACCGTTGAAGTGGCGCAGTCCATTCATATTCTTCTTGTTCAAGGGGGAGGTTAGGTACCTCCTCAAAGACATTTTGTCTTGCAATTTGTAAAGCATGATCTATTGTAGGGTATTGACTTTCAAAGAGGAATGTAGCTATAAATTTCTGGTTCGTATCATACCAATTTGTAGTGGTTAGGCGTAGTTCCTCTTGAAGGTACCAGTTGATAGGTGTAGTATCTAAGGTGCTAATGAAATTATGTACCCACTATTCTTTAGGAATGGTGCTCCATGCTTCCTCATAACGTTGCACATGGTCCTTAGTACAACACTAACCTGTGTATCGAAATTTGCATCCTTCAGCTTGGTCTGAAAAGCACACTGTCAATAGGGTGAGACATTGTGCCCACTCCACGATGTTCTTTTTATGCGTTCTACACCATCTAGCTAGTGTATATTTCAAGGCTTCATCCAGTGCCAACAATCATTATTGTACTGGTACAATTCTCTCAAATTCAACTAAAAATGTCTCTAGATGATTCAGACCATCAAATGTAGGAATATTACTTACTTATGTACCAATCCAGCGAACTGCTTTGGTCAATCTGGCACACCTTCGCATAGAGACTTCATACATTTTGTTCTGCCAATTCCCCAATGCTTCTTCTAAGTCTGACGAGCATGCACTTTCACTTCACCAACTAAGATTTCCATCTGTTGTAGGATTAATGTAATCTTGTTGTCTGGCTTTTTGTTTATGGATGTTCTCTAGATCATATTTGTGTTCTTCTTCTCTTATAGGTTTTGTGTATCTGCGGCCTTCATCTGGGTCTAGAGGTCCAATGACCTTAATTCCATTACCCTTGAATGTCATTCTTCTCTTTTTTAGGTCAACAATAGTCAATTTTTTGAAAATCCAATCAATAACTAACAGCGCATGATAAGGACAGCTATCATCAAAAATCTCAATTACTTTGAAGTCTACAAATGTCCTTACCCCGTCAATGTCTACAAGGACATGCTCTAGTCTTCCAAAGGGGCTCACCGCCTAATGATTATCCATCCTGAGCCTGATAGGAGAGTAGATCAATCTAGGTTTTCCCATCAGTGCCCAAATCTACTTCGTCATAACATTTACTTTTGATCCCAAGTTGAGGACCACATAGTCCACATCGTAGTCTCCAATCTTAGCACTAAGGTGCAGTTCCTTATTTTTTCTCCTTTTCCTAGATACTTGATTCACAGCTCTACTTAGCAGAGGATCTATTCTTCCAATTTCATATTGTTTGTTATCACTGAAATTTCGTTCGCAACATCACATGCAAATGGTTACAGGAATACAACATCTCCCAACACATATTAGTTCACCTACAGCACCAAAAAAGAATTTCCAAGAGCTAAAAACTATACAACTGGTCAAAATATTGGCATGCACTAAAAAACTAAAGGAAGCACGTGCACAGTGCATAGTCCAATGAAGCTCGTAGAGCACACAATGCGCCATATGCGCAATTGTGTACAAGAAAAGTCATGCACACCTTTGAATGGCGCATTTATGGTTCTTGTCAGCCCCTCACCCACTTCTCAACCAGCTCCCAACTTGATTTGACCCTCAAGTCCGAGATGAATCCGAATGGGGGGCTCCCTAAAGGGCCCCTTGTTCACACTAAAGACCGGCTGGATATTGCCTCAAAGACATGTTATAAAAGGAGGCCATGGGTGCACTAAGAATTCAAGAATCTCATTGTATTGTTATGATGCCTCTATTCTCCTTCAAGGAACCTCTTTTCTTCTTGGAGCATACTAGCAATATCGCATTAAGCTATTCACCTCACCACTTGAGGGAATAAACTTGGATTTATTCACCATTTTCTTTCTAGTTTACCATTTGTAAGAAGATCTCTCACATAGGGGACTCAAGATCCCTCCCAAGGAGGAATAGAGGATCCATAATTCCCCCTTTCTCTATGGTTTTTTACCACTAATATACTTCTCCATTGGTGGCATGATTATTGGTCATTTGTTTGATTGATTTTGGTTCTAATTTCCTCATGCATTTTAGTTTTCTTTCTTTAGTTGTTTTTTCAATTGTTTATAGCTTAGTTTTTTGTTTATTTAATGTGATTGAATTATTTGATTCATACACTAACACGTGTCCTGTCTAGCAGACCCAACTAGACTTGCAAGTGCTCCTCTTTTTCTCATTCAAGTGAGGAAAGGGACACAACAGATTGGCGACCATACTAGGGATAAGGTATCAATTTCCTCCCTATTTGGGTTGTTTGAGCACTTTGTTTTTACCCATTTTCCTTGCAGGGATCATAATCGGCCTAGCCTTACCTGCAAAGAGCTGATTTTGGAGTTGGAAGAGGAGAATTCCACTTATCCCCCCGCCCCCCAACGTGTATCAGAACATGCGCGTGTATTTCAGCCCACAGACGCACATTCAGAGCATTGTGCACCCACAACACTTCTTTTATTTGCGCACAGTTCACCCAAAGGTCCTCGGTTCTCTGCACATTGTGTGCCCACTGCACCTTTGTCTGAACTGTAACCCGCACATATGTCCATAATCTCAACATTGTAAGAGTTTTGTGATGTTTTGAAAGGCCCCTAGCCTTCAAAATATTGCTTGTATGCAATATTGTAAATGCACCACACTTAGATTCCCTCTCCATGTGAAGGGTTAGTCAAAACATAGGCACTTAGGAGGTTAAAAAGAACCATATTTCTCCTCTTTTGCTATGATTTTCCACATGGATGGCTTGTTTTGATTGTAAAACTTAATTTGAGATCCTTTGCTATCCCATATGAAAACACTTGCATTGGGACCAGAAATCAAACTTTAATCACTGAGTATTCTCTTCTCTCACACCATAGAGCGATCTTGAGAAACAAAAAAGTGATTAAGGAGACATTTCATCTCCCTTAAAATCTTTAGGAGAGGACAAAGCCCCCCTAGGGCTCCTCTTAGTTTCTTTTCAAACATATTAAATTTGTAAGGGCCCATACATACCCCCATGTTGCAAAGTTAGAATAGTTTTGAAGCTACTTTCTTAGTTTACATCACTAGGGGAGCTTAAATATTATAGTAACGGGCCCATACATGCCCACATGCTTGCAATCTAGGATAGTTTTTTCAAATATTTCTTATATTAAATCACATTAGGTATTTTAAAGGATTGGTAAGGACCCATATGTCCACATGTTAGTTATTTAGGGACTTAAAAATTCCACAAGGTCGTACCAATGGAATCTAGTAAGATAGGTAATCAAGATTTGTAAGGACCACAGGAAGTCCACATGCTGCAAATCGACACATAAATTATTAAAAAATTGTTGGAAAATTTGTTCACTTGCTCACAAAAGTCACTAATCACTCACATAATTTCATCTCAAATTTTGGAGGTTGAAGTAGGTTTCCTCCAAAGGGATTCTAAAACATCCCACTTTTTCTTGAAGAAATTATCCACACCCACTTAATTCAAACGAGATTGGTACACACCCCCAATCTCTCAAACAAACACATCTAAAAAAAAAATTTTAACTCACTAAGTTTTCCTCCACCAGAGGTGTCAAAAGAAATCTTTTAGTCTAGGTAGGATCTCAGGGGTAGGCATCCAAATAACCCCCCGTTATCTAGTTCTCACATTTTCAAACATTAGAAGTTTACAAATAGGGAACTTTAAAATCATCCAATTCAAGTGTTCCTAACACCATAAGGCAAGGAGATACCTGTGAAGGGTCAAAGGCCGAGGTCCGATTGTTCTATGCATCCCCCCTTGAGTCACCCATCTTTTGGAAGGGATCCATCCCATGACCCATTTCTGAGGCCGAAAATCTAAATGTCACACTTTGACCGAGGTACCTAGTGGCCAAATTTTAGGACATATACCCAGGTGGAAATTGTGGGCTGCAATTGCACCTTGATCAGATTTTGTGTGGCTATTGGGAAATATCACCAGCTCTTTCGATATATGCACCCTCTACACCTCATTATAACGGATTGTTTCATCCTTCACTAGTTCCTCTTCTGGTGGCTTTAGACCCCACTGTTGAGTGTTATTGGAAGGTCTAGTGATATTTTAAAGGAAGGACGTTACATATTTTTAGAACACGAGAATTTGTTTTCTTTGTTCTCTCACATGAAAAAAATCCACCTACCCATGTGTATGCCTCTTTTCAATTTGATTTATATATGATGCTCTTTTGATTACATGTGATTATGAGATATATTGTGAAGGTCCAAATTATACAAGTCTCTTGTTCATTTATTGCTCTCATCACCATTTTCACACATTCACTTTGCTAGTCGAACATCATAGAGGACCCTATTATTGGATAAATCTGTAAGTGCAGACACAAACCGATCTCCTTAGATCCACCTGGATCTAGAACAAAACAAGACAGAATAATACTCTTTCCCTAGATTCTAACCATTGAATGAACTAAGAGGCAAAAACAAGTTGCATACCTTATAATCGCTTCAGTTGGTCTTTGTTGCTCCCGCTTCGCTCCAATGCTCTCGTACAGTCAAGACCAAAACAGTACAAACCAAGTGGAGTAAAGAAAGCACAATATATTCAATAGTGAATCTATGTATATGATCAAGGAGTTATACAATAAAGTAGGCTTAGCTTTATGGGAAAGAATCATATTATTGTATCATATTAAATGTGAAAGAGAGATTACAACCATGGCCTTGATGTCGTAAGGTCCCTTCCAACTATCCTTCGTTCCCCACACACTTCTTTCTCCAAGGAATCTGAAACCATAGATCTGATAGCTACTCACAATCTATCTTGACAAAGAAAATCTCAAAGCCACTCTAACCAAGCCAAAGCAAACAAGCTCAAGAATCAACAAAGCTAACCCAAGCTCAAGCTAACTTTCTCCATGAGAACTCCTCTCCTTTTATAAGTTG
>ML802833.1:406010-417348 GCA_009831015.1 Picea engelmannii | reverse complement strand
AAACAATTCTAAAGAAAACACATGCTTTGTAATTGAAAGACACTCAAAGCAAGAGACTAATCCTTCAAAACCAAACAAAGCAAAGATGGCTATAAGCAACTCAAAGAATGTCAAGTAGACTGTAAACAGATCAATATAGGCTCTAAAAGTTCAATCCAGCCGATCAAAGAAAAACTGGGCATCAAAAAATAGGACATCCTAATTCCAAACACAAATTTCAAATGGGTTCGCAGCCTATCTATAGGGTGCAGTGCGAACTTTAGTGGAGTTTGCAAGCTAGACACAGGTAGGGTGTGAACACCTTGCACTGGATTACACAGTAGGGTGCGAACTTAGATGATTCTCACAGGCCACTAAAGGGTACAATGCGAGAATGTCTGTAAACACAAAATTTGGAAAAAGGACAAAACTTTTGAGTGAACTTTCAAATCCAGAGAGTCTTGATGGATCTCCCACGAACTCAAAGACCAGAAAACAAGCAATCAAAGCAAGGGAAACTAGACTAACTAGGAAACAATCCGATCCCCAGTATGCTTGCCAATTTTGTTATTGGATAAATCCGTAAGTGCTGACACAAACCGATCTCCCTAGATCCACCTGGATCTAGAACAAAACAAGACAGAATAATACTCTTTCCCTAGATTCTAACCATTGAATGAACTAAGAGGCAAAAACAAGTTGCATACCTTATAATCGCTTCAGTTGGTCTTTGTTGCTCCCGCTTCACTCCAATGCTCTCGTACAGTCAAGACCAAAATAGTACAAACCAAGTGGAGTAAAGAAAGCACAATATATTCAATAGTGAATCTATGTATATGATCAAGGAGTTATACAATAAAGTAGGCTTAGCTTTATGGGAAAGAATCATATTATTGTATCATATTAAATGTGAAAGAGAGATTACAACCATGGCCTTGATGTCGTAAGGTCCCTTCCAACTGTCCTTCGTTCCCCACACACTTCTTTCTCCAAGGAATCTGAAACCATAGATCCGATAGCTACTCACAATCTATCTTGACAAAGAAAATCTCAAAGCCACTCTAACCAAGCCAAAGCAAACAAGCTCAAGAATCAACAAAGCTAACCCAAGCTCAAGCTAACTTTCTCCATGAGAACTCCTCTCCTTTTATAAGTTGAAGAGGATAAGGTGAGGAGGTTAGGATGATCCCACTAAATCATGAAAGCGAGTAAGATCCAAACCATTCAGATGCCACCTCACCATAGAAGCTTCTCCTTCTAGAAGATTCGATAAAACGCTCATTTTTCCCATGTGCTGGAATTCTCGCACCCTAGCTATAGTGCAACCTACGAACACCTCACACCCTGGCTATAGTGCAACCTACGAGAATGGGTCATTCTCGCACTCTGCCTATATAGCAACCTGCGAACATCCATTTTTATAAGCTTTTTACATAGGAAAATGCAACTTCTTTTCTCAGGAAAAGTTCTTCTCCCTTCTCTCTTTAGGAACTCAGGCCACTGACCCCCCTGAAGGCAACAGATAAGTTTACATCATTAACGATCATAGGGATGATGAAAATAATGTGTAACAGACCCACAGAATCCTCATCATTCCAGATGCTTGCAAAATATCCCTCCTATCCTAGGAGGAGTTCCTAGTCTCACCGACTCACTCGCTCAACCATCTCACACCCCTGTGAGTGCTAATATTTTGGGATCATATTTTCTTGGTTCCACTTTACTTGGGTCCAA
Source organism: Picea engelmannii (assembly GCA_009831015.1). Taxonomy (NCBI): domain Eukaryota; kingdom Viridiplantae; phylum Streptophyta; class Pinopsida; order Pinales; family Pinaceae; genus Picea; species Picea engelmannii. Next base: position 415,635 of record ML802833.1, on the reverse strand, counting down.
TTCCAAAAATCAACCATCCACTAGCTCTCCTTCACAAGGAGGTGGGGGGCACACTTCCCCTCAAGGGATAAGTACAACCCCACCAAATCCCCCTCAAGGGTCAAGTACACAACCTGCTCATACCATGGCTAGAACTAATCCTCCACCACCACTCCACATGCCATATTTGACCTCCCTCAACATACTTTATTTGAGTAAACTCACAAACAACCCTATATTTCATGACCCCACATGGACCGCTATCCCTACCAAACTACCTTCAGACATTCCCAAGTTTGAAGGAAATTCAAGAGAAGATCCAACTAACCATATCATGACCTTCCACTTATGGTTCTCTTCAAACAACATTATGGACGAATCCGTCCATTTAAGGTTATTTCAGCGCACACTCACTGGTCCATCAGCCAAATGGTATGTGAACAAAAAATCAGGGTCCCATGTGACTTTTGAATCCTTGGCCAAAACATTTCTTACCTTCTTCCAACTACCATTTTGTCATGACAATGATCTAGAATTTCTCTCTAATTTTAAACAAACATCGGCCACGCATATCGCTAACCACATTCACGAATGGAGTTGGCAACGTAGTTTATGCAAAGAAGAACCCACCAAAGAACAATGCCTCGATTGGTTTCTCATATCACTCATGTCTCTCCTTGCCAAAGATGTGGCCTCCACCTTTCCCCAAAATGAAGAGGAATCCATCAAAAAGGCTCAACAGTATGACCTCATTTATGCTCAGTTAAGTTACTTATACATAGTACTACCTGATGCCCCAAAACCCATACCATTCGGCCAGAAAAAACCTGGGATGTCTCACACAGCGGATGGATTAATCAGTGCCACAACACACCATAATTCATACATACAACCACCACCCATGTATGGTACACCTCAATATTCGTTGATGTATATAGGTCCATATTACTAACCCCCTCCCCCTTACCAATAGCCATATCCTGTGGCCCCCCCTCCACCCATGGGTGGACCCTTTCCAGCACCCATGATGTGCATGGACTCTCAACCAATTTTGGGTACCCCCTCTACCTGAGCTTATAACATAGGCACTAGTGAAAGAGCTATGCCTTCATATGCACCATACGGATCATTGCCACAAAATAATCTGTATTTTCCATTTCATGGTCCTCCACAACCAATTGCTCCTCCACAAGGACAACTGCATTTTGTGGTTAACTTTGTTCATCCCTCTCCCATTCATAAATTTCAAAATTTTGAACAACTGAATACGGAAAATCCAGCCCATCAGCCAAATAATTCCAAAAAGAAAGTAAAAAACCAAAATAATAATAACCTAGGACTCTAGGGAAATAACCCCCAACAAAACCAACCTATTGGGGGAAACCATAACCAGGGTAACCAGAACCCCCAAGGGATAAATGAAAACAAACACCAAGGGAGGAACAACAACAAAAACCTCCAGATGAACTTCCCTTATGCTCTTTGTGATGAGCATGGTCATTATACTCACCATTTCCCCCAAATTTTTGACTTCAAATCGATGAAAGATTCCATGAATGCACCATGTCCTCCAACGCTACATGTCCCTCAGTAAGCCCCACAATAGTATTTGCAACAACCACCCCCGATTGTTTTGCAAAACCCTATTCCATGCCAAAGTGTGATGAATACCCAGCAGGAGATGCATCCCACCCCACCACAGATGGGATAGTATAAAAACCATGGGAATCTAGTGGATCGCAATATCCTCCTCACTAGCAAAGAAGAAATTCTTCTACAAATGTCTAGTTGTCAATACAGCGCACCCCCCTAATCTACTCCCACCACTTTGGAAGTAGCTCCAGCTACAACCAGACAATCGTTGATGATTCCCCAACCAAATATCAATCCTGCCATTTGTATCCCTCTCATCCCATTACGACGGAATGTCAACAACCCTCAAGTTAGGGCAGCACACAACTACAGTCTGGTCGATGACTTAGTGCAATATCCTACAGCCATGTCAATATTGGAGTTCCTTCAAACCTATCCAACTCAACGGAAAGCCTTACTTTTCTCCTTGGGGGCAGTCGAACCTGCTGACACTAAACTCATCACATTTGATCTAGATTGTGGGGAAACTCACCTCCCTGCTTTGGTAGCTTTCCATATACCAATCAAGATTTGGAACATCGCAGTTCATCGATGCATCGTTGATGAAGGTTCATCCACATGCATCATGTCCAAACTTGTATGGAATAAACTTGTCTCCCCTGAGCTAATACCATCCGCCATCACACTGAGAGACTATGATGGATGACCATCCTCTCCTAAAGGGCTCTTTCAAAATGTCCCCATTGAACTCAGGGGAAAAACCATCCTTATCGACATTGAGGTAATTGACACCCCGCTCGATTACAACATCTTGTTTGGATGTAGCTACATGTACAATATGAAGTTTGTGGCCTCTTCTTTGTTTCAAACGATGATTTCCCCCACAATAGGAATATCATCACCATCGACCAAGTCTCACATTATGAGCCTAACCACTCCTCCAACATTGATAACATCTTACCTCTTGTCTGCACCAGTTCTGACGCATACCCACTCATGGATATGGGCCCTGGAGTTTTCAAGGACCCATCTTTGTTGGGGTCATACCACATAGCACCACCGCTCATACACCCCTTAGCACAATTGTGTGTCATATCTTCCAATGGAACTAAAACTGGAGATACCATTCCTCCTACAGAGACTTCTCCACTCCCTGACGCCCCACTAGTGGAATAAATCCTACCTCAGGAATTCCCTGAGAACCCTACGACACCACTTATCTTCGATTTCACCCTCCCGCAAGGTCAAATCCCGATTTGGGAGGCAATCCCCCAAGCCATTACTCAAATTCCCTTCTTCTACCCCCCACCGGGTGTATAATATTTCCAGGTAGTCGCAACGCTTAACCTTCCCAAAATGGTGATGGCCATTCTGGTATGGTATCTACACCCACCTGCAATGGTTCCTCAACCATCCCTCCCTCCCCAAATAGAGGGAATCCCGATGCAGATTCTAGTACTAACTCCGACCACACCTCCCTCTCCCCCACTTTCCATCACCACTGCGATGGCTAGAGGCAGACGGAAGAAGAAAGAGCCCACCACTCCACTTCCTCCTTGATTTCAACCTCCTTGCGCACTCTGTGAGAGAGAGGGACACCCCACAAATAGATGTCCCTCTCTCCTAGATTTACGCAATTTAATCCAACTCCCTCGAGAAACCACATCGCTTGTTGCTTCACCAAGAACACCTAGTACTTCAGGAAGTAAAGGGCTGCGAACCAAATTTGCATGTGCCATATGTTCAGAGTATATCCACTATACTCATCATTTCCTCACCCTACCTCAGTTGTAATAGACACTAACAGTAGTATGCCAAAGATTTCATCCAAACCCCTCTCTGCTCATGTCATCAAGTACCCACGTCACCAACATCCATTATGTCACGACTTCAGTCAACAAACGGATGACGTGTCCTTTCTCTCTTTGCGACTCACTTGATAATTTCACATACCAATGTCCTTCTATCATTGAATACAGGCGTTGTCAAATGGCTCTTATTCAAAATCCTCCAACTACCCCACTTCCTGTGATGCAAGTGATTCCCCCTATTCCTTCTCCAGATATTGTTCACATCACCTCCCTTGAACCTGAGTCACTTCCCATCCCTCCATGGTTCATGGATATACTGTTGAAGGATTTTCCACCAAATCCACCCAATTATCTGGTTCATTTCCCTCGGGAAATATTACCCCCAACCACAGTTTACAACCCATAGTATCTAGACATTTGGTTTATGGCAAGTACGTCATTGCACTACAATTGCAACACCCCCTCTCTGTCTTCACCACCTAAAGACAATCATACGGTGACAGTCACCAATGTTACTTCCCTGGATCCCCTCTATTCTCACATTTTCCAATATCCTAGAGGAACTAACTACCCCCGATTGTCCATGGAACGCGCTTCATCATAGAGCGTTCTTTCTCTCACAGGAATCCTTCGACCCTCCTAGCCAAACCTCCATATGTGCAATCAAAACCAAGGAATTTACTTCGTCATGGCATATATATTGGTTCAACAGCTCTATCCCTGCCCCTGATTCCTTTAAAGAAGGAAACATGGCCAACATTTCCCCCACTATCAAAATCGAAATTTCCATAAAACTCGGAATCATTGAGGAAATCACCATTGGTGTTGCATGCTCCCCTGAGGAACTCACCGCTTACAAAGCATTCTTTCAGGAATACCGGGATATTTTTTCCTAGTCATATACAGAGATGCCCAGCCTCAATCCTTCTATCTTCGAACATCGCATCGACACTTGGCATGATGTCTCCCCAGTACGAAAAAAGAAACGACCACTACACCCATCTAAAGCAACGGCTATCAAATCTGAAATTGACAAACTACGCACTCCAGGATTCATATACCCCATCGAATACACATCATGGGTCTCCAACCCCGTCCCCATTAATAAAAAATAGGGCACTATTTGCATCTGCACTGAATTTCATGATCTCAATCATGATTTTCCCAAACATAACTTCCCTGCCCCTTTCATCGACCAAATTATCGATGATTGTGCAGGCCACAAGGCTCTGTCCTTCATGGATGGTTTCTCTGGCTACAATCAAATCCAAATCCATCCAGTAGATCAATATAAAACCATGGGGTACATTTTCTTATCGTGTCATGCCTTTTGGACTCAAGAACACAGGTGCTACATTCCAACGGACCATGACTTATGTTTTCCATGATCTCGCTCACATCATCCTCGCTTACTTGGATGACCTCACTGCTCGATCCAAGAAATGAACTTAGCATATCGATGACTTACGAGTTGTCTTTCAATGGTGTCGCCAGTACAATATCCACCTAAACCCTCTCAAGTGTTTATTTCGGGTCACCATTGTATGCCTCCTTGGGTTCATTGTCTCCCAACACGGCATCACAGTAGACCCCCTCAAGGTCCAGACTATCACAAAAATTACACCACCTAGGAATTTGTGCCAACTGTAGAGCCTACAAGGCAAAGCCAACTTTTTACAATGCTCTGTCCCAGATTACGCCACTCACGCACACGGTTTCCTTCATGTACTACATCATGACATCCCCTTTCAATGGGATGAACCCGCCCAAACTTCTTTTGATGATTTAAAAGAAGTGTTATCCAATGCCCCTTTGATCAATCCCCCCAACTACGATCACGACTACATCCTTTACTTGTTGGCCTCATCTGTCTCAGTAGCAGGAGTTCTCATTCAACTAGGGGATGATGGTCATGAGCATGTCATTTACTACGTCAGTAGAAATCTTTCAGGACCACCCCTGAAGTATAATCATGAGGAGAAACTTGCCCTTGCAGTTTTCCTCACAGTCCAGAAACTGTGTCATTATATATTTCTTCGCACCACCAAAGTCATGGTAGATTCTAATCCCATGCAGTACTTTCTTAGTCGACGAAAAATTAATGGTAAATTTTCCTAGTGGATCGTCATAATCCCAAAATAAAGAAAGCACTTTTCCTCTCTGAACTCATCACGGTGTTTCCCTCAGACACTACAAGTTCACCCGTCAATATAGATTTTCCCAGTGAACACCTCTTCTATATCCCCTTGGATGACCCCTGGTATGGAAAACTCCTCGTCTACCTGTAGACACAGAATTTTGGGTCTCATCTTTCAGGAGACAATCGTCGACGCATTCACCACCAGGCCCCTCAATACCTCCTCATCAGTGACATCTTGTATCAATGTGGGATCGACACCATACTCCATCAATGTTTGACCATCGATGAGGAAGACAGAGTCTTGAATGATTTCCATAGTGGTGCTTGTGATGTCCACCTCTCAAGGATGTCCACTGCCCAGAAAATCATTCAAGGAGGCTACTTCTGGCCCACATTGTTTCATGACTACATCCATGTTGTTAAGTGATGCGAAAAAATCCATCTTTATGCAAACAAAGCATGAGCGCCACCCGCTCTTCTACATTTAGTCATCACTTTCGGCACCTTCTGCAAATGGGGCATTGAATTCATGACTTGAAATCCTACATCTATCAATGGACACAAGTACATCGTCATAGCAGTAGATTACTTCACCAAATGGGTCGAATCCATGCCTACCTTCAATAACACCACTGACACAACAGCGCATTTTTTCTTCAATCACGTCATTACCCGCTTCAGAGTTCCACTACAGTTAGTCTCTGATCATGGTAAACACTTTGAGAATTATATCTTCATCGAGCTCTCCTCAAATTTAGGCTTGTCCCATGAGTTCACCTCCCCATACTACCCTTAATCCAACGGACAAGTCGAGGCTTTCAACAAAGTCCTCAAAACCATGTTGCAACATATTGTCAACAAGCATAAGACTATTTGGCATCATATGTTGTTTTCAGCGTTATGGGATTATCGCACGGTAGCCAAAACTACCACTAATTTTACACTCTTTCATCTCATCCATGGGATTGAAGCCACCCTCCCCATCGAGTGCGAAATTCCCACATTGCACATCACCATCGAGTTATTACCTGACATTGATCCAATGGAGAAATGCTTGCTGAACTTAGAATTGTTGGATGAAGATCGTCTATCTTCATTACAGAACAATGAGGCAGCTAAAAAATGGTCTAAAACCACCTTTGACCTCCATGTCAACCTTCGCTCATTCAACGAAGGAGATCTCATCCTAGCCTACGATGTCGCTCATGATACTCTCGGTCATGGGAAATTCGAGTCATTATGGCATGGACCCTACATCGTCCAACACTGCCTCACTAAAGGCACATACATCCTGGCCTCTCCAGAAGGCTACCCTCTCAAATAACCCATCAACAGGTTGTACTTAAAGAATTTTTACGCCTGAGCATAGTCATTACACCCTAGTATTTTTCTATGTACACATTTGTAGAGTTTTTAGTCTTCTTTTTTCACCTCCACTCCTCATGCCTGATTTATCATTTGTGTTATTGACAGATGAATCCTCCATTAGCCTACCACATTGGTTATGATGACGGAGCTAGCCGTTGAACACAGAATCTCACTTCAACCGCTTGGGCCCTCTACACCCCCTCACATGAACTGCTCCACTCCAGCAGCATATGTTTAGGCTCAATAACCAACAACCAAGCAGAATATGTAGCCTTCATTGGCCTCCTCATAGAGGCCAATCACCACCACATTTGTCACCTTAGCCTCTTATGAGATTCCCAACTCATCGTCCTTCAGCTCAACAATTTGTGTCGTGTACGCGATGCTTGCCTCTTTCACAAATACCTGCAAGTTAGACTCTTATCTCGAAACTTTGATTCCGTTACATTTACACATATTCCATGACAATTTAATCAAACAGCAGATAACATGGCTAACCTAGTATTAGATTGGAATTTATCACATGAAGACATCATCACACATACATAAACCATCACAAGTCTGTCATAGCATATAGATTAGACATCATCAAAACATAACAAAAATATCATCACATGTAAACATCATGGAGATATCAAACATGTATGTATATATATATATATATATATATATATATATCGATCAATGCGTCATAAATGTTTACAAAAATGTACATCCCTCGTAGGCAAGCGATCCCTCCTCACCCCTATAGGTACAAAATGGATGTCACACTACCCTATACATAATGGGCTTGCAAGCCTATATAAATACAAAATTAATACAACATAGCACTCATGGTGCCTCTAGAGCTCCACCACCATGTCCTCTATCTGCAGGAGGTGCCCCACCAGCAGGGGGTCCTCCAAGTCCAGGGGGCAGTCGTCCAGTCATCATTGCCTCCACTACAGCTTCTCTGCGGATCAAGGTCCAAAACTTTGTCAGGCCACCCACACACTTCTTCATGGCTCTCTCTTCTTGGATATGGGACCACATGTCCTCGAGCACACCCTCTACTACCACCTCCAACCAACGGCGTAAATCCTCTAAATCCCCACCAGCCTCTCCTTGAGGCACATGCGATGGCCCTACACCAGGATCATCAAATATGTGCCTCCAACCATCTCTTGCCTCCTATGTTGGCCTCGCACTAGCCTCATCCATCTGGCATCACTCTCACACCCATAGATCTACCCGCGGCGGTCTCACTAGCCCCTGATGAGCCGTCTCTACAACCAACTCCACCTCTCAGCCTCGTGACCCCACATCTGCACAAACACAAACAACGATAGCATCAGCATCCATCCATACATAAACATATGCTATACTATCAAAATCACAAAACATAAAGTACACCCACATACTTCTCTGGTCCCAATATTCCCTAGGGGGCAACACCATATCTGAGTCATGCCGAAATTCCATCCCACCATATGGGAACCATAATATAATCTATGGAATCTAGCGCCACACATGCGCCAAGGTGGTCATGAAATAATGGCCACCCTCCCAACCTCCATGCTATACCAAAATCGTTGCCCACCGCATCAGTCATGGCTCGTGTGCCTTAGCCACTGGTAGCAACACTCTAGGGAACAACATGGGCACCCTCTCCAAAACCACGCCATCAATATTGATCCAAAGACAAATTCATTGGAGTCGGTGGTTCGACACCGGTTAATCTTCTCCATCATCTTGGCATGCAACATCAAGCCCCAGGCGAAAATATCTCCATCCAATACCCTCTACATAATCCTCAGTTGACCACCATTGATCTGTGGAGTCACTAAGGATCTGTAGATCCTCACAATCATCATTGAAATGCATTGATGCAAGAGCTCATCCATCACCTCAATACAGATGACCAAACCTGACATAATGTTTGGCCCCAAACAATAATCTCGTGCTAAGTATGCCAAGTGTACATCCCCTGGCAACTGGGGATCAGCAAGAAGGGCCATTCCCTGAAAAGGGAGCCCCATCAAGAAATAGACATCCTCCCTAGCTGAGAATTTCAACTGCTTCCCCTACACAATGAACCACTAGCTCAGTGCTCCACATAGAGATCAGATATTGCAGCAGGTACTCATGTGCCCATATCAATGGGCAGTCAAAGAACTTAATCAACCCATAGGCTACCAAAAGTCTTTGAATGCATGGGTCATCTCTCACTACCTCCCTGAGGCACTCCCAGTCCCTCTCTCTCTAATGGACTAGCATACTAATATGATCACCTGCATTCACACAAACAACACTTGATCAGCCATCATCATTCATTCACAAAAATCTTCAAAAATTAGAAGTTTTTTTCAAAATCCCCAGCTTTGCCTCAAGTGTGTGGTTATCACCCCTCACAGACACGCACATATGCATGCATGTTCTTCACACAAGTGCGCATCAATGAGAAACTGTCGAAGAAATAGATGTGCATCAATGTGCATCTATCACACCCACAGGTGCGCATTCATGCGCACCTGTTCTCTACATAGTTGCGCACTGGTGCGCAGTTGTCAGAGAAACAGTTGCGCACAGTGCGCAGCTGTAAACCAAACAGGTGTTGTTCCAAAGTTTGTGTTTTAAGGCTATAAAACACACCGTCTGGGCATCTATAATAATGATGTTTTCTTTCGAAACAATAGGTACTGAAGATTAGACCAGATTCAATTTCTCAACTGTCTCTGTCTTTCTTCCCTATTTT